>CAJUXJ010001716.1:0-13883 GCA_910589775.1 Avena eriantha
ATGCACTGGTGGATCCATAGGTGGATTGTGAAAAGAACACACATGCAATGACACTAGTGGATACATACGTGGTATGTGAAATGACACACATGCACTGACTCTGGTGTTTGTTAGTAAAAAGAACACACTGCAATGACACTGGTGGATCTATAGGTGGATTTTGAAAAGACCACACATGCAATGACACTGGTTTTCGATGAACATCATCACATATTCTCTTGCTAGTTACTTGGGACATTATAGTTCATGAATTGCGTTTGTTCTGTATGACATTTCATACCAACCAATTCGGTATCCAATACCCAAGAACCACATTGTTTAACAATAAAAGAATACAACCATAGCATGTATATCATCTTATATCTTAGCTAGACATTTCCAGTCTTTTTCCTTTCTGCCAAATTTTATAGATTCTCTTTCAGCATTTACTTTTCCTTTTAAAAGAATCTATCAACATCAACAGTGGCGCCATACATATGACACATAGTCCAAAGCATGTATAGTGAAATACTAATACCTTTGGACTTGCACTTTGAAGTGGATCACCATCATCAAATGTTTGGTGTTCTTTCAAAATCCATTCTTTAGTAATCTTTTAGTGTAGTAAACATTTTACCTACATCTCTATTCATCCTTATCATGAAAACTTTCATGATCAAGCTACTATAACATATAAGGACGAATCGTGAGTATAATGTTAGTCCCCAAAACATTTTGGGAGATTAGGACGTCTAGCGTCTCCAACCTTCGCAAATTCTCATACAAGAGAACATGTATTTTGCCAAATTATACTCTATCATATTGCAACCATAAACATTGTTTCAGATATCACAATATCTTCCACACATGACAGTTTCTGAAACAATCCTTTCAGCTCCTAGATAACACCGATATTAAAACAATATTTGAATATCAAGAATCATGGAGGCAAACATGATACTTCAGTACTAACACTGGAATTGTTACTCTTGGTTTAATACTACTTATTAAACTTCATGGAGTAAATAGAGTTTGCTAAAATTTTGCAATAGGACTTCTAAACTTTAAATTGACATTCAAACAATACAATACCAGTTCGTAAATAGATATCGAGAATTCTATAGTTCTATTATCTCAATTAAGACTAAGCACAAGTAGTAAACAGATGCAAATGACTACACAAATTATACACATTCACTTGATTTTAGTTTATGATAAATTGAGTTCGACTAATCCAAATTACAATGAACTCCCACTCAAGACCAACATCCCTAGAGTTGTTTTGGTGATTACATGAACCAAATCCACTACACCAAGTCCGATCATCACGTGAGTCGCTCCAGCTTCAAAGGCGAGCATCTATATGGCCATCATATCTACCATATGACTCATGCTTAAACTTTAGGTCCGTGTTTAGAGGCCATGTATGTACATGCTAGGCTCGCCAAGTAAGAACCTTAGTACTCACGTGTGTAAAACTGTCTTACCAACACCCGTTATAAGAACATGGATTCAAGTACACCCGATCATCACGTGATGTCTTGAAGCGGCGAAACATAAAACGGTGCATACTTAAGAAAGAACACATTTTTATATTGATATCTAAATGAGGGATCATCTTATAATGCTACTAAAACGCTAAACAAGCAGTATAAGATGCAAACAAACATCATATGCAAAAAGTGATATGATATGGTTCCTGCACTTGATCACTATCTTGTGCATCATGGTATGATCTTCATCATTCCTATATGTGTAAGGCCAAGGTCTATGGAACTTACACTTGTTATGTTATAATTTCCAAGAGTATCAATCCATACTACAAATTATAACATTACCATATTATAACAATTTCCCAACAACAATCTTAACTAGACGCCTCTAATTTATCAATTGCCAAGTTTTACGTGGCTTAGGGCTTTGAAGATAGAACCGTTCATACCTACGAACATGGAACCACAACGATGATAATCAAATTATTAGCAACTCGTTGTAAATCAGATATTGACTATAGTAGGAGAAACAAACACTCGCTAGCCACTTATGCAAAACTAGATGCATGTCAAGCGTGGAAATAGATTTCATGTGCAAGGACATGTAAGTTAGTCCGGGCCGCTTCATCCACTATGCCACAATATCCAAAATACGTAGAAGATGCAATAAAATGATCATCAACACCCACATACTCATATGTGTTCTACCCGTGCAAAGCATAAATGCATAGATCAGGCTTTGATACCACTGTTGGGTTCGCAACATAGAAAACAAAAAATTTCCTACGAGGTGAACATAAAAGCACCAAGATCTATCTACCTATATACAATCAACAGGTGGATATATATCCATAGAGAGCATACCTTTGAAGAACAACAAAGCATTGTTAACGAGTTTGAACTTGTAGATGATGTAGTCGTACACTTGCCATTCTCAAGATCGTGATGAAGTCTAGCCGTCTAGCACCAGCAGGTCCAACACCAGCAAGTCCAACACCGCAAAGCAGCAATGTATCCTTGATCGCACAAACCTCCGGTACCCCGATAACCTCTGAGTCCTCACTCCAGCAAAGCTGTGGAAGCAGCAAATCCTTCCAGAAAAAGCCACCGGGGAACATATATCTCGCTAACTGAGACCATGGGGAATTGCTAGAGGGGGAAGAGAACCTTCACCCGGAGGTGGTGCAAGAGGAGAGGAGCCATGGGGCTCCTTTTATAGGGTGTGGGGCGCGGCCCCATGGCCATGGCTGGCCGGCCATAGTGGGTTCCCTCACCTATCCCTCATTCATGTGGGTGGAGCTTCCACTAAGCCCACTCACATAAATTCAACTCCACTCACTTGCATTTAATGTCCACTAAATTAAATGCATTTTTCTCTTTAAATAAAACACTTTTATTTATTTATTCAGAGTTTGTTAATTACTTTAATTAAAAACATTCACATAAAACCCCTTGCAACGTTTCGATATCACATGCAGAACCAATTTCAACAATTTCACCCGAAACAATACCAGTGTCCATCGAAACAATTCCAGCGCTGTCATAATATTTCTCTAGTATCTTATTTGCTCCAAATGGTGTCGACATCCCTTAAGTGTGTCACCCTACGATTTGCGAATAATGCATAAATGATAAAGACCCCTCTCCGATCAATAATCAGCAGCGAGACCTGGAGATCTGTACTGACTCCTACACATTCAACGATGACTCTAGTGACCATGTGAATCTTAACGTAATAACTAAATCCCTTTGTCTCGTGATACATTACATGTCCGAGATCGATCATCGGTATCCCCATACCTAGTTCGATCTCGTTACCGACATGCACTCTTTTCTTGTTCCCGTGATATAACATTCTAGTGATCACATCACTTGCTTGCAAGCTATCTCAATGTGATATAACCGAGAGGGCCCAGAGTATATCTATCCATCATCGGGATGCACAAATCCCACTCTTGATCCGTGAGCCTCAACATAACACCTTCGGAGTATCTGAACCCACCTTTATAGCCACCCTGTTACAGTGTGACGTTTGATGTTATGAAGTTAGTCTTCTAGTGTTAGCGATTGCCATGATCTCATGGTATAAGGACTAAGATTACTTCGTATGATGTTATAGAAATTTAAACACAATGACTTTGATCGTAATGCTATACTTCGGATGAATGTTCATCACATCATTCGCCAATGTTGTGACCTTGTTATTAACAACATCCAATGTCCATGATCAGGAAACCTTGATCATCTTGTTAATCAACGAGCTAGTTTATAAGAGAGGCATTACTAGGAACCCTTTATTTGTTTATTAACACACATGTATTAACATTTCCAATTAATACAATTATAGCATGCAAAATAAACAATTATCATAAACAAGGAATAAGATAATAACCACTTTATCATTGCCTCTCAGACATATTCCCTTCAAGATTAGATATATCCAGATATCCATAGTGATAAATCCATAGATAAATCCGTGACCAATAACCATGGTCTCACACACAAACAACGTAGTCTCACGATACAAACTAAATAGAAAATAAAAGTTCAACACTAAAATGGGTACAAGCAAGGAAAGAGAAGTGCTCAAAAAGCAAATAAGCTTGTAACCCAACCCATGCAAATCCCCTCGATATCCTAATAGAACTACTTCTCCCCCTTTGGCATCGAAATGCCAAAAGGGAAAAGAGCAAAGCTAACACCCTTGGAGATCACTCATCCTCGTCCTTGTGCTCGTCTAGGTACTCATCATCATACTCCTCCTCTTCGTCCTCATCATCATCATTATCAGCTGAGGCAGGTGGTGACGCTCGCGCTGTGTAGCAAAGAACAAGTGCCTCTCCATGTCGCCATAGTTGATGCATGCGGTGTTCCATTGAGCATAAGGCGTAGGAGAGGATTGTTGCAAGGGGTTTCCTTGAGCCCCAGAGACATGGTGAAGGATGAGCTGCTGGGTATAAGCCATGTCATGGTTGCTGACGATATGCCTCATACTGTCCCTTGTGTGTATCCACACCCATGCAAAGAATGTTGTGCTAAAAACCAGTTTATTTACTTGTCCTCCCGAGCAATAGTCGAGACAGGGGCCTCCTCCCATGAGTGCAACCACTAGCCTGGCTATCAGACTCTACGAAAGACGAGGGTGGTTGGCTTTCTCTTGATATATGGCTTCTGACCTTGTGAACCCGATCAAGTGGACCACTGAAATCCTCATTGCGGAGCTTGTCCTTGATGAGTATTGTAATGAAAGGAGCATAAGGAATATTGTGCTGGTTTTACAAAGCATTATCCATATCCTGATAAATGAAGTCCATAACATCTAGGGTGTAACTAGCAGAGGGATCTTCACTATTGGCACATTTATATGTAAAGCCAAGAAGATTAACCAGATGACCAAGAATGCTATCATTGTTACCTCTCAGAATGATGCAATCATGGAACATGAGAACCAACTGAGAGTAGAGTGGAAGCAAACCTTCAACCTTTCCAACCACACCGTTGGTACCATAGCATGATGTGAATAAAGTGTCCTTGATGGGACGATTAGGGCTACATATGCAATATCCATAGGAAATATCATGGCCATGAAAGGGGCAGGCGAGCAATCTTTGTGGCGGTCAGGTCCAGAGGGCGCATGGGGCGAATATTCTAGCTATAGTAGATGTCCTCATAGATGAATTTCCGAGGGGGCACAACAAAAGTTGGGGTCATCAAGTTCTGCATCATTAGCGGTATCCTCAAAGCAATCACATTGCTAGAGGGTGGAATACTCAACAATGTTCATCTTCTTGTAGTTGACCCTTGGTTCCTTGTCATTCCTCTTTGCACTAGTCCGAGCCCTCTTGTCCCTCTTTGCTTGTTCAGCCATCCTTGCAGTCTCCCTTTTATGTCTCCTCACTTCCACCTCATTAGTAAAACTTCCGTTTTCATTGGAACGTGAATACCGAGCATAAGGACGGCCCTTGTAGGTCTTAGCCGGACCATGAGAACCACTTGTGAATTGAGTAAGGGAGGTAGAAAAAGATAAGCACCCAAAAGTCCAGGAAACAATGCTAAAAAACAATAGAGAAGCAACCACGAAGCAATTATACAATGCATCATTATGGGTCAAAAGGCAACAAGTTTGGTTTTTCTAGGCCGGATAATCCAGCCCAGCCAGGGGCGGATAATCCAGCCCTGGAGAACAATTGTTATTTGATGACCCACAAGTATAGGGGGTGTATCGCAGTATTTTCGATGATAAGAGTGTCGAACCCAACGAGGAGCAGAAGGTGTTGACGAGGGGAATGTTTCGTTTGCGGTACCAAACTTCCCGGGTGAGTGCACCGCGGTACCCGAGTTGCATCAATCGCACGGAGGGGCCGTAGTAGAGATCACCAATTGTCCAGAAGGGCCAAATGGGGGGTGAATACAAATCTAACGGCCAAACGATCATTTGAACCAGACAAAAAATAGTTGAACTCAAATACCGCCGTTAGGTCAACTCTCCTTGGCCTACCATGTCAGTATTCCCCGTTATCTTTTGCGGTCGTGGACTAGCTTACCCCTGCGTGGGCCAGATCCCTGAGTGGACCAGATCTATTTCTTTGCTCTGCTCTGGTCTTCTCCCCTGCTCCCCTCCCCATAACATTTGCTCAACTACGGCTGCTCGTCTCAGATCGGATCTCGCACTTGCTCTAATTTGCGTCCCCGCCATGTCCGGTCAACCTCCCACGCCTCTAATCGAAGCTCGCAGCCGTCGCCATCACATCGTCCGCTCTATCGGAGCTTCGCGTCCCCAGACTAATATCTCGCCTCTAGCTAGTCCTTCTCGCACGACAGAGCGCGTCCTGTCGGGCGATCCAGGCCGGCGACCGGCCTCGGGAAGTTGCGTGCTACCGCGCATCCCAGGAATGGTAGCCCTGGCACAGCAGTTCGACGACCATGCTCTCATAGCCACTATGCTAGGCGTCTGTCTCGTCGTGTCGCCGACAGAGTTGCTGTCGGCTTTCAGGTGTCATTTTTTGGATCATACGAAATGAGGTCAAGATTGAGGTATGCGCGCCGCCATTCGATTTTTTCGTCTGGTTCGAGCACAGCTCAGACACTGATCGCGTTCTGCATTCTTCCCATTCTTTCGAGTGCTACGGGGAGAAAATGAGCTTCATGCGTTGGCATCGCGCCTATGGGTGGGACGATCGCTTGGGGCAGCTTCGGTTCTTCTCCAAACTCGGCTTTGATGGCGTCCCATTGGATGCTTGGGAGTCGGAGGCCCTCAAGCAGGTCGTCAGTAGCCTTGGCGGCGAGCTGGTGGAAATCGTGCCACCGAGCGACAGATGGGTCATCGAGGTAAAGGTGTGGCTGAAAGATCATGACGCCATTCCTAAGATGTATGAGGTGCATATTCCAAGCAGGGCAGGGCGACAGCTTTGCTGGAAGCACCCGGTCATCATCCACCCGGAGGAGGTTCTGGAATCGGTACATGGCATTCAGGGCCCTGAAGAGGCTGCAAGAAAGCGTCCTCGTTGCCTGCAGTGTTGGCCTAGAAGGATTGATAGCACAGGACCACCACCATTTCGCGACGGTGCACACAGTTTTGGTGGGGGAACCGGACTTGGACGAGCTGGTGGTTCTGATTTCCCTCGAGTGAAGACATAGCTCTAGTGAATTGTCGTGGTATGTGTGGCTAATGAGGTTGTAGTATGGAGAGCGTAGCAGGAAGTTAGCATCGACTAAAAATGTGTAATAGTTTGAATCGATGTAGTACGTGTGTGTAATAGTTTGAAGTAGTATGTGTGTGTAGTAGTTGAATCGATGTAGTATGTGTGGGTAATGAATTTGATGAAGTGTGTGTAATAGTTTGAATCGATGTAGTTGAACACCGTGCTTTATAATTTCTGTGAATAACCAAGGACAACCTCATGAAAAGAGGGTGGTCTAGCAATGAGCAATGTCAATTCTATGGATGCCAGGAAATGTAGTCCATCTCCTCTTCAAGTACAAGGTAGCTACATTTGTAACACGTTGAACTACAGGACCATTTTGCAGGCAACACAAGACAAAGGAAAAATGGTTTACAACACAGACAGCAGACGCAAAATCTGTAGTCTGGGATAAAAAGATGCCAGTTAACTAGATTTAACCACGACTAGTAATTGAAGGAAATAGACACTTGATAGTATTTGCTTACAACAGTAGTACTTCCATACAAAAGGGTCTTATACCTGCACAAAAGTGGGCTAAACTTCCTACTAGTTTATAGAACAATTCATCAGCATTTCATCTACAAAAGCCATTTTTCAGTCTGAACTTAACTATTCTACACTAAAGAAACTACAGATCTCCACCAGAAAAGTTGGCTGGCCAATTGCCTTGAGAGGACATAAGTTCTTTGATCATTTAACCCAAACTGATCTATTGCCTTCCCGGCAAACTACAAGAAATCTGCATCCTTCATGCACGAGCGATTTGCGTGCGCCAGTCCCGGTTCAGTTGGACCATCCGCGCCGCCTCAACGATTTCTTCAAAACTGAAATTCGGCATCTTGTTGGGATCGTAGGTTCGTGTGAACTCGAATCTGAATTCCAGGGCTGAGTTGATGCCCGCCGCCGGCTCCGGCTGTCGAACAATCCAGCATGCTGAGTGTAGACGGCTTGGTCGCCGCCACAGTATGGCCTCCGACGTTGCATAGGATGGAGGGTATTTGCTACAGAAGGCGTGCTCCCAGCCTCCCCCACTGTGGTAAGGTAGTCTGCGCCGAAGCATGGACGCGAGAGTTCCTAGACCTTGGCGGCTGCCCTGTTTGAGGGTGTGTACCCTCAGTAACATGCTCTCGTGAACGATTTGATACGTACCTTGTTCCCACTGCCTAGAGCATGCCGTAATGTCGCCACACGATTTCTCCACATCACTCTCTTGGCCCTGCTTGCCGCATCTAGCCGCATTCGGCACATTCAGGGAAATCACCAGCCTGGTAGGGCAATGGGAGACCGGCCTTGAAGTAGAGCTTCATGGCCTGCCTTAGAGGGGCTAAATACCCCAGTTTTGGCGGCTGCTTAGGCGGGACCATGTTACCCTAGTTGGTGCGGTGTGGAGGAGCTGCGCAAGGTGAACTGTGGTTTGTCGGAGAAGGGGAGTGAAAGACTAACAGTAGGTTTGGAATACGGGCATGCGTGAAAATAACCATCTCCCATTTCCTTAGAGGGTAATAATTCGACACTCATTGCATTAAGCACTCAATCTTTATTTCCCCTCTCAGCATAAGAGTGCGAACGTATTAAAAAGATTGGTCGTGGCTATCCACCTCATCGGGCAATATACCAGGACAGGTAGGAGACATGACCGGGTTTCATTTTAGAAATGTTGACGACTGTGCCCTAATGTTTATATGATATTATTTAAATGCCACCATGTACCGTCGATTGTAGCAACACCATCAGAAACAGGGGATGACGACGTGGCGTGTTTTATTTTTTTAAAGGGCATTAGAAATAGGGGATACGACGTGGCATGTTTTCTGACTACCAGGCCCGCCTCCTCCACCTTCGACGGCGCGCATCCCAGGTTTGAGGGCTGGTGCCGCCTACCAACACATTATTGTGCAATTTTCCATGTGGACCTGAATTCGGTGCTGAGCTGATGCCCATGTCGAACACAGAGAATTCTGAAGAAGCTACTAAAAATAAATACTTTGAATTTTAAAAGTACTAAAATTAAATACAACCTGAATTCGGTGCTGAGCTGATGCCCATGTCGAACACATAGAATTCTGAAAGAAGCTACTAAAAATAAATACTTTGAATTCTGAAAGTACTAAAATTAAATACGTTACAATTTTGTCTGAAAAGTAATACGCATACTGCTGATCGAAATAATATGAATACAGTACAAATTTCTACTTCAAAAAATAGACCTGAAAATGCTAGCAAATAACCTCGGATGAATATAGGATTCATTCTCCCCTATATATTTCGTCATCGTCAGCTCCCGCGCGCTGCAACACATATTCAGAGAACTCTCTCCATCTGCAATGTGTTGCCAGTATCTCGTCCAGAGGGTAAGGCCTCAGTGTATGTTCCAGACTTAAGCCATACGTCATTGTTGGTTCCTCTTCCTAGGCTGGAACCTCATGATCGTACAGTCTGATATAATTCCTGTAGTATATGAAACCGGGTTTGACTGTGGGGTGTAACCTGGTGTCAATGGAGATAGACCGATTGTAATCAACATAGAGGGCACGACTTCCAATGTCACCGACGCCTCGAGAGAGCGGTTCTCCGTGTCCACCCGGTACAACACCGGTTGCCCTTTGGCGGAATCCCCATTCAACACAAGAAGAAGATCACCATCTGACTCCACAAGGTAAAATTTGTAAGTTTCGCGTACCTGTTCAAAGACTGGGGCCGAAATTATTTTGGCCATCATGACAGTGCTCGCGCGCTGCTCTAACTAGATGTTGGTCGACAAGATGTCTCCATTCTCAAGTAATTGCATATACTTCCCCTCGGAATGCCGTCATGTAGTCTAGAAGAATAGCAGGATGTGGCGAATACAATCCTTCTCTAAATGATTCATTGATTTGCCCCTTTGGGTGCTCTCATCGGCCCATGCAATATGATCTGGATAATCAGTGCAAACGAACACCATCGTCGGGGACTTCTTTCATGACGACAGAGTTTAAAGAAAATCAGATGGTATGTGTGCTTAAAAACTCAGTGTTAGACTTATGAGTGATTGGGTCAGAAGCCGAAATCTAGTAACGGCTCCACCCTTTGAGCAAGCACGATGACACCAACGAGAACACCGAAGCCACTAAGATGTTACAATGGAAAATACCAATAAATATCAGATGTGAAGTGAACCTGCGATGGACGTCTAGATTTGTCCTGAAGCAACGGCCAGTGGCGAGGTTGAGGAAGGTGAAGTCGCCAACGTCTGGACGTATGTGATCTATCAGATACAGTTATTGAGATGGAATTCGGGCAACCTTTAAAGTGCCAGCGCCAATTGGTGCAGACTTCCCGACAAGCAGCATAGGTGTCGACATACTCCTGTTTCTCCCAGAAAGTAGTCGGCGATCTTGCAAAGTGGGTCGGCCGGGAGATCGGACCAGATCCTCTTCATCCGGCTACTGATCCATGGCGTACCGGTGCGGGAATGTTTTTGTTCCAGGAAGAAAGAAGAAGAGGATAACAGACGAGGGAGACGAGCGGAACTGCCATTGCCGCGGAGACGAGGAGACGAGGGAGAAGAAGCCAGAACTGCCACTTCAAGTTTGGATCAACGGGCTTTTTTTGGAACTAGCGCGTGAACCAGCCATGGCACTGCATGCAAGTTTGATCAAACAGACTGACATGTGGGACATGCCTAAAAAAATTCCATGAAGTGCTACCGTGCATAGTGCGCTGACAGGTGGCATGTTTTCTGAGTGGCGGGCATATCCTCCTCCACCTTCGATGGCGTGCGTCCCAGGTTTCAAGAGCTGTGCACCCACCAACACATTATTGTGCAATTTTCATGCTTTGTCGTAACCAGCTCCGCTCCGCTCCTCTGCTCCTGCCGCCGCCCACTCCGCTCAGTCGTGCACCGCTCTCGTCATCCCCTTGGGATGTCGTCCTCCCGCCCTCCCCTCCCTGCCATCCCCTCACGTCCCCTCCCCTCCCCTCCCTGCCCTGTCTCCTTGCCGCCGTCCACCGCCCAGGCACGTCCTAGAAATGAAAACCGAGAGTCAGCCGTTGGGTTAGGGGCCCAACGAAGCTGGTGATCCGGATCCCGCTCGGAGATGGATCCTACGAGGATTGAGAGCACGGATATGGGTCCTGCGCGGCTAGAGAGCACTGAATCTCCTTCAAGCCTGGAGAGCACAGAGGACAACGAAACAGGGGGAGAGGAAGCGGGGTGCAGAGCTTTGGAGGTATGGAGCCCGGAGAAGGTGCCGTGCGTCCACATTGAAGGGTAAGAACTGTGATTCCTTTTCTATATACCCCAATTAGCGTTTCTAGTCCCGTGGTGATGGCAAGGATATGTGTTGGTAACCGCAGGACGTCTGTACAGCTTGTCCTTGAGCATGATGCTTTGTCAAGAGAGCGTGAAGGCATTGAAATGTGTGGCGGTGCGGATGATGAGAGAAAGCATATCCAAACGTGGCTGCTGACCCTAATAGGATGGAGAGTAGGGAATATTTGGTTGATTCGAACTTTGAGCTTGACTATGGACTAATGAGGAAGAGGAATGTGAAGATGTGAAATGGGATGTAGATACGACGACGAAGACGGTGATAGGCCAGTGATACACTTTGACATGGACAGTCCTACAATTGATGAGGGGACCGTCTTTGATAATGTGGAGGCCTACAGATATGCAGTTGCAACCTATGCAATCAGAGTTGGGTTCGAATTTATCATTGAAAAGAGCAACCAGAAGAGATTTAGGGTGCACTGTAGGGAAACTAATGTGTGTAAATGGAGATTACATGCATCTCCAATGCGGGGTGGACACCCATTTCAGGTTGCAATAGCTACATTTAGTTTCCAGTTTTTCTCATATTTATTCTGCTGATAACTAGCTCTGAAATATTTGGATTCTTATCGAATGCAGATCAAAGTAAACACGAAGAAACACAACTGCCCTAATACTTCTTTAAGTGATAAAATTAGACTGGTGACTACCAAGTGGATTGCTGCTTACTGTACTTGACTAGGTGAGGCAGGATCATAACATTGGACCTGCTGAACTCAGAGCAAAGATTAGCAAAAAGTTTAACATTCTGATTCCTTACCACGGAGTCTTTGATGGGAAGGATATGGCTCTAGACTTCATTCAAGGCAAGTGGAATGAAAATTTTCATATGTTGTATAGTTTCAAAGCTCAGGTAGAGAAAACATCACCTGGTAGTGTTGTTGACATCAATTACGAGGTTGTGAAAGGAAGAGAAAAGGTCTCGAGGGGGGTCAGGTATAAGCAGGCAGATAAGATATGCTTCAAGAGATGTTTGTTCTGCCTGAAGGCAAGCTGGAAGGGGTTCCTAGACGGCTGTAGGCCATACTTGGCAATAGGCGCAACTTCTTTAACAGGGGAAGTTCATGGGACATATTGCTTCTGCTTGTGCTTTTGGACGCGCATAATTGGCTTCTACCCAGTTAGATTTATGCCTCTTCTTAGGGTGAATAACATGAAAGCTGGAAGGTTTTCATGCAGAGACTACGGAAGTAATTGGTCACCTCTGAAGGCTGGTGATTGATACAACTGGTGCATGCTGAGGGGTCTTGAGAATGCTAGTTGATGCCTGATGTTTCCTGGGTGAAGCATAGTGGAATGCATGCGGCACCTCGCTCATACCTCACGCAAGAAGTTCAAAGGAAAGATCTTTGAAGAGCACTTGTGGCGATCAGCATACACTTACGCCCCAAGCACGCATGCAGACATCCTTGCCAGAACATGTATGTAGTGCCAAAGGTGAACAAATTTACCTTGAAGAACATCACCACCAAGCTATGGGCCCGAAGAAAGTTTTGGTGCAGTTATAGCAAGGTGGAGTTTGTTTGCAATAATTTGCAGCGAGTTTAATGATAAGGATTCAAGCATGAATGACAATGTGGAATTGTTATGTTGTTGGATTGCAATAAGACAGTGCATAATGGTGAAGATAGATTTAGGCAAAGAATTTGTGCAAGAATTTTTAGGCCATAAAATAGTTCCAAAGGTGGTTATGTTACTGAATGCAAGAACCAGGGCAATGAGAACGATAAAGATGAGGAGGTCAAAAGTTCCAGAACATGGCTAAGGTTTATGCAAAACACAAGCGTGGAAGTGAACGGAGGTACACTGTAGACATTGGAAACAAGACTTGTTCATGTAGGCAATGGTAGATTACTGGTCTGCCATCTCACCATGCAATTTACTCATCTTAAAGGTTAGAGGTAGCGAGCTGAAATAGAGAACTATGTCGACAACTATTTCTTCGTGGACAAGTTTGCTGCAACTTATGCAGAAAACAATACCACCTACAGCCGATGAAAATGATTGGGAGATTGTTGATCCAGGGTTCAAACTTCAACCACCAGTCTTAGGAGGCCACCTGGGAGGCCTAGAAAGCTAAGAATCGAAGCCTCCACCGATAAAGGTTCAAGGCTGGGAGCTAGGAAAAGGAAATGAAAACGTTGTGGCGATTCGGCCATATCAAGAGTTGTGCAAAAACCCAGTTACACATGATATTGTCCCTGTTCAGACCCCGGTGGCAGAAAATGAGGCTTCTCACCAGAACTGGAGGAAGAGCAGCGCGAAGACGGTGATGCACCTCGGAGGAAAACGTACATAAGCAGCCAATTTATGAAGAAGTGGAGGTGCCGGCGAGAAAAGGGTGTGAAAAGAAACAAAAGTGTATAGGAACGGGGAGGAAAGGGCAAATAATGGAGGTGTATTAGAATATGAAGA
>CAJUXJ010001717.1:0-35758 GCA_910589775.1 Avena eriantha
ACGATCCTGAAGAAACCCACCTTGGAAAATTCCGGGGGAACGACATTCGAGGCCTCCACGCACACCCACACTGTCGAGCTTGTCTCGGGCGACTCGAGCCAGAAGGTCACCATGAGGACCAACATGAGCCTCGCATAGGAAAGCGTGCTCATCGAGTTCTTGTGTGAGAATTGTGACATCTTCGCATGGAAACCATCTGACATGCCTGGTGTCCCGAGGGAACTCGATGAGCACAAACTCAATGCCGATCCCAAAGTTCGACCGGTGAAGCAGTCGCTACGACCCTTCAATGAAGAGCGCCGCCGAGCAATCATCGAAGAAGTGCATCGTCTACTCGCTGCAGGCTTACTCCAAGTGGCTGGCAAACCTAGTCCTGGTTCTGAAGAGGAACAACACTTGGAGAATGTTGCCAAATTCAAAATCTTAAAATCGAGCAGCAAAATCCCAAACGACTCATATGCATTTCACGCCCCTCCGTTTCAAACATTTTCAGGCAAAATCTCCCATTTATGGAGTACCATTTTTCTAGTATTACTTGGACTCTTGCAAAATTCAAAATCTCAACTCAGCGGCAAAATCACACACCGAACTTGAAACATTTCCCGTCCCACCGTTTCAAAAACTTTGAACAAAATATCTGACCGGGGAGTACCATTTTTATATTATTATTTGTCCTGCAGCCAAATTTAAAATCTCTATCAAGCGGCAAAATCACACACCGACCTTGAGCATTTCCTGCCCCATCGTTTCAAAAACTTTGAGGCAAAATAACTCATCATTGGAGTACCATTTTTCTATTACAGTATTATTATTTGTCCAGTAGCCAAATTCAAAAGCAATCAGGCGGAAAATTCACACACTGACCTTGAATCATTTCCCGCACCACCGTTCCAAAACTTTGAGGCAAAATCTCCCACCATGGAGAACCATTTTTCTATTATTATTATTTTTCTGGTAGCCAAGTTCAAAATCTCTATCAAGCGGCAAAATCACAGACCGACCTTGAAGCATTTCCCGCCCCACCGTTTCAAAAACTTTGAGGCAAAATCTCCCACCATGGAGTACCATTTTTCTATTATTATTATTTGTCCGGCAACCAAATTCAAATCTCAATCGACCGACAAAATCACACACCGACCTTGAAGCATTTCCCGTCCCACCGTTTTAAAAACTTTGAGGCAAAATTTCCCACAGGGGGATTACCATTTTTCTATTATTAGCCAAATTCAAAATCTCAATCGAGCGGCAAAACTAGAGACCGACTTTGAAGCATTTCACGCCCCTTTGTTCCAAAAACTTTTGATGTTAAAATTCCTTTTCTACCCATGATTCCTTATGGGCACGCTAAAATCGGTAGCTTGGGGGCATGATCGTAATTATTTTTCTGTTCACCTCCATAGTCCCGATTCGTGCAGTTTTTCAAGTTGGCCCTCCCAAAATCCTAGACTTCTCTCCCACGCCCTCACCTCCACGGTCACCGCGTGCACCGCCCATCGGCATTTTCATGGCTGCTGGAGCCTCTTCATCAACCCCCACCCCATCGGATCTAGTTCACCGGGTCTCTTCCACTACTAGGAAAACGGCTACAAGTAATCCACACATCCGTGGTGCACATGCTAGTGGTGTCCCACGGGTAAAATAGGCATGGCGCACTGCCCACAGTTGTCCTACGGCCAACTGCCGTAAGTGTGGCGCACATGGGGTCGGTGCGTCACGGCTACTTGTGGGCCAGGGCATAGGTGGCAGCAGACAATCTAGCCGTAGCGCACCTGTGCGCGGTGCGCTACGGGTGTGAAACTTAGTCATAGCGCACTCTGACATAGTGCGCTACGGGTATATTGCTTGCAGCCTGCAGTGCGGCTGGGCTAACTTACCCGTAGGGCACCCTAGCCTAGTGTGCCACAGGTAAGTTTCCTGCACCAACCCCCCCAGTGGATCGCCTTTTTAGCCTTGCAAAAAATAAAAGAAAACAGTAAAAAATTCAAAAAATAAAATCCTTTCACATGTATGTAGGTAATGTGGTCTAGTGTGTAGGAAAATTAACAAACATGAATTTCGACTTTTTCTGCATAAAAAGATCATGCCACGGTAAAATAGGCGTAACTTTTGCATACAAATTCAAAAAAAAATGTTTAATATACCAAAATGACGAGAACGAGATTTCGTATCCGCTCGCAACGACCAAAGGTCGTTTGGCGATTTTTTATATTTTAAAAATTCGAAAAGAGTAAAAAGTTATGATCAAAAGATCTTTTTTTCTGCAGAAAAAAATAGAGGCCACTTACTTGTAGTGCACCAACCCTAGTGCGCCACGAGTAAGTTAGGCGGGATTCGAAATTCGAATCACTACCCGACCACCTAATCCTCCATATATATTTTCCCCACCGACCCCTTATCTCCTCCACTTCCACTTATCCTCCCTTCTCCACTTCTTCTCCCTTCTCCACCTTCTCCTTCTCCTTGTCCTCCACCTCTCCTACCTTCTTCTTCTCCTCACTTCTCCTTCTCTCTCTGGCTGCACCCACCTTCGATGGCGCCCTCCTCCGACCACCTCCGGCTACACCCTTCCCGACCATCCTCCGATGGCGCCCTACCCCATGCACCTCCGGACGCAACCTCCTCCACCATACTCCGACCGTGCCCTCCTCCGAATGCACCCTCCTCCACCAGCCTCTGACCACACCCTCCTCTGACCACCTCCAGTAGCGACCTCCTTCAACAAGGCTACAACACCGACGACGATGGTGGCCGGCTGCTCGATCTAGATCTAGATCAAATGTCGCTTTTTTTTGAAATTTGAAACCGTACCCATGGCGCACAACACCTAGTGCGCCACGGCTAACTTTTCATACGCGTGGCGCACCACCTAGTGCGCCACGGCTAACTTTTCATACTGGTGGCGCACCACCAAGTGCGCCATGGCTAACTTTTACCCGTAGTGCGCGCCTCATGGCGCACCCCTAGTGTGCCATGGATGATCAAAATAGGTGCGCCATAGATTAGCTGTTTTCTAGTAGTGTTTGCCACTCTACCAGAGTTGTGGTCTCGATGACCGTGCCTATGGTGTCTTCAACCGCCCATCCTCTGCTTCCTTGCTGCCGAAAGCTACCCAACCGTACTGGAGCAGCTTCACCGTTGTCCACAAGATGGGATCTAGTTCAACAAGTTCCATGTCCACTGCTCCAGACTAGCTACACGGTCGTCACTGTTGACTACACTGGCATCGACCGCCCAAGATCTACTTCCTCGACGCTAACAGCCACCGCAACCGTGACACCCTTGGTGACCTAGACGTCACTCGCACAATACCGATGATGCTTAGATGCCTCTCCGACCAAGCTAACCAAATCTCCAACCTGTTTTTGTTTTGTCAGCGGTATCGCAGGTTCAAGCCTGACGCAGTGAACTGCATTTTTGTAATCGTGTTAGTACATACAAGTCACTAGGCATACTTGTTCTTCGTGCTAGTACATACAAGGTCATTAGACATGTTGGTTTGCATTCGCTGCTCTACAAATTTCAAGTCATGCACATGTATGTTATTTTGTCATGCACATGTTCTTATCTTAGCTGCTCCGTACACCAGTAAATGCCTGCTATTTTGTAGTTCTTGCAAAATGTAATGTCAGTGGAAAATATTAGTGCGGATTCCCTACTCCACAGTTACTGACTCTATCTGGTTATTCCTGAGCTAAGTTCCTGCTATTATTTCCTCCCTGGTATCATTCTACTATCCTATAGTACCCGTTCAAACTCTTCATACTATTTTGATTATAATTTTGTTGTTGCCATCTGGTTCTTCAAAAGCTAAAACACTAACTATTTTCTTTTTCTTTGTGTAGACCTCAAAAAGGCAACACTGAACATGTTGGTTTGCATAGCCTATAGGTCCACCAGTAATGCCATTGTATATTTTCTGGTGCTAGTTCGTCCTAATCAATGGCATAATTATTCCTTACTGTATAGTTCATTCGTGTTTTCTATTCGTGCTCGACAAGTTCTGGTATGATGCGATTATAATTTCTATGTGGTTCATTCTTAGCTACGAAAATAACTACATGCCATTGTGTAGCTCACCACAATTTACGAGTCACCCAACGTCTCTTGCATTCTAGGAGATACCACTGCAACCATATATATTTGTTGAAATGTCCTGGCTAGTTTATACTAAAATTCTAAGAAACACTTTGTTTGATTGGTCATTTCATTGTTGGCATACTTGTCTAATGCTTGTTTGTCATGTTCTACAGGTTCACAAGCCACACCATTATATCTCATATCTAGTTCTAGTTCGTCCTAGGCAACGGCATAACTATCCTCTACTATATAGTTCATTCATGGTTTGCATTCCTGCTCTACAAATTCATATTATGCAGTTATAATTTCTATCTGGTTCATTCTTAGCTATGAGTAGTTTGTCTTGTTTGCTGTATTAACTTGTTATTTAGTTAGTTTCAGACTGCAATTATTGTTGTCGCCACCAAAGAGGGGACAGCAAGATCATGTTTGAAGGTGGTTTTCCAATTTAGTTGTCACACCCAAAGGGAGATGTACTTGATGGATTGAGAAAGCAAACTGAGAACTCTGCTATCAACTTGATTGGCAACTAAAATGCTGAATTTTCTTTCCCTTTTCTTCATATTATGTAATATTTTTAAGAAGATTGCAGCTGATGTAATATCTAGATAACTCACATAGGCCACGTAGGCATTTAATTGATGATGTCCATGCATGGCGGTACCAGAATTGCGCCAGCCAGGTCAATCAGGTAACAATATAGGGTTTTTTTTATTTTCCCTTCTTGTATTGGGCCTACCATGAACAGTAAAAGATGCTCATAATTATACTGATTTTATGATATTTGCATGGGCTTCAGAAAGGCCAAAACTATAGATGTCCGTGAACGTAATGGGCCTACCCTCATGTTGAGGGGTAACCTCGTGGGTGGCCCGATCTTCACAGATCTCGTGGTCAAATCGATGGGAAGGCGAGGGGAAAGGGAGAAGGTAGCAGAAGCAAACGCACACCTCGAGAAGAACTTTATGAACACACGCAAAACTCACATGATACAAGGCCGATTGCTCTCGCTAGTAGCCACCGGTCTGATAGAATCCTCACAAGGAAAGATTGGTCAACATGCTCCCTCGATCCCAAGCGAAGAGGGAAGAATACCATGGAGAGGGTCTTGACGTCTTGGCAAAGGGCACCAATGCCAAGGCCTTGTACAACGAGGGAGGCGTGATGCAAACTCCAACGAGGTGGTGACGATAGTCGGTCCCCTTTACCAAGGGGATGAGGCAAAACTAGAGATTCCACAAATGCGGTGTCTTTAGTCTATCATCTATTCCTAGGGTTACATGAGGGGGTGGGGGAACTATATATAGGCCAGCCACATAATAAGGGGTAGTTTCGGCATAAAACTAGGGTTTCTAGGGATAAGAGGGGTACATGGGTCGGAGGCCTAGCTCAAGGCACGCAGACCCATTCCACTTAGGCCAAAGACTTCGGGTGTAGGGGCCAGGAGACTCTGGGGTGGCGAGAGACTCTAGGGTGTGCCTCGCTCTTCGGGGTGGACTCCAGGGAGGTATGCAGAGACTTCGAGGCAGGCGATCGGAGTTCAGGCCGGAGTCCTAGGGCAGAGACTCATGTGCAAAGGGTAGGAAACTCTGGTGTCGAAGGGCTAGAGACTCTGGTGTGGCTGGAGACTCCACGGTGGACGTTCCTCTCCGGGCTTGTCTCCGGAGGGGGGTACTAAATGCTCCTAGGGTGAGTCCGGAGTCTTGGTCGTGGTCTAGGTCAGAGACTCCGGGGTTGGAGGCGGGAGACTCCGGGCTTTAGGGCCGGAGACTCTAGTTTTGGAGGTGGAAGCTCCTTGTCCATCTTCTTGGGTGACTTGGGGATGAGCTTGGGGACTTGGCGTTATAGATGTAGTAGCATCCGTAAGATGGGCTACATCAGCTCCCCCTTTCAAAAAGAGTCGCCCTCGACTCTTCATGCTCATCACTAAGAATAGGATGTCGAGAGACCTTCTTGATCCTAGGGTTCACCATGTATTCGTCCTTGAGAAGCTCCATGTGGCAACTCTTCAATGTTCCTTCACCTTCCCTGAAGCCTACAAAGCTGACAACAAAAGCGAAGCAACACCCAAAGAGTAGCCAATTCATGAAGATTATAGCATGAGTCCTCAAGTAGAAGGAAGTCACCTTAGGATGTAGAGATGGCTCATTGAAGGGCTGCCATAGGTAATTCTCTTCGGTTCGTCTTGTCAACTCTTGATTAGTAGAAGTTGACATGTATGGATTCATACCTTCACACAACAAAGACCAAGCAAAATATTGTCATGCATGATAGAGGAGCATGTCATTTGTGGCATGTCCATTCTTGTTCACAACACTATTAGCACAATGCATGTATAACAAATGGAATGCATATGCAAGGTCAAAGTGCATGGAATTCGTTTGAACATCATCCAAATGTGGGAACTCAAAAACTCCATTAAGCGTCTTAGTGTGGCACTCAAAGCAATTGACGAAGATATTGATCAAGATATTTGATGCAAGAATAGGAGAATTCGGCAAAAACACATGAGGGAGAATATCCAAACAACATCATTATGTGTGCAAACCAACCATTGGAAAGAGAAATGTTTGACATGTTGGATGTCACAAACAAATCATCAAACACAAATATGATGGGGATATGAGTATCACAAGCGGAAGCAAAAACAACATTTTTGCAAAAAAGCCATATGAAAGACCAATTGTTCCTTATGTTTGTTGCAACAAAAATACAAGATGCTTGGAAGCTCTCATGACAATACATGCTCATAATGGCAATATGGTTGCACACAAAACATCGGGAAGAGAAATTATTCAACATTTTTGTTGCAACACACAAAGCATCAATATCCAATAGCAATGAAACATGATTGTCACAAGGTGAAAGAATACCATTAACCTGCTTGTAAGCTAACAATAGGAAAGAGCAATTTTTCAACATGAAAGATACAAAGCATGCAAAAGGTATCAGAGTTGGGTTAGATCTTGAACTCACTTGGGGGATGCTCTCTAGAGCTCTTTTTTGTCAACTGGTGCTCAACCAAGGTTGACATTCTTGTGCGGGTACCTACACACATCATAGATAAAAGGAAGAACGTGTGTGCATGGTAGAGAAATACATCATCCATCATGACATATATGTTCTTGTGCACATCACCATTAATGTCAATCAAGTGTAAAATAGATGCATGGTGAGTATGCAAGTGGGGAACATGCTTATCATGGCATTTACCAAAATCTCCAAAATTTGAGAAAGCTATGGGGGCCATCTCTATAGAAACCATATGAGAATTATTGTTGCAAGCAAATCAAGTGAAAGAGCAAGTATTCATCTTATTGCAAGCAACGGGAGAACTTGAATAACTATCATGACAAGGCATGTCCGAAGCAATAGCTTGGTTGCCAACAAATATATGGTAAGAGAAATTATTCATCAAGTTTGTCACAACACGAGGATCATTCTTAACATCATTGCAAGCAAAACATTGGAAAGAGCAATTGTTCAATATATTGCAAGCAACAATGGGAAAGATGAAACGTTTATAGCATGGCATGTCTATGGCAACATCAACACAATCAAATAATTTCACATGCTCAACATTATGCAAAGGCAAAGTATCGCATGGAAACGATAATGAATCATATGTGATATCACAAACATCATCCATAGCATGCCAATCATCACAAGTCATCATGTCCACTAGTGGGATCATGGCATCACCAACACCCTTATTTTTACCTTGCTCATACCTCTCATATGAAGTGGGTGTTGTGGTAGTATTGGCCTCCATGTGGGCGACTTCTTCATCATGTATGGGGATGGCATCATCTTCATCCACCATGTACGCCTTCTCGATAGGAGGCATCATCATCTCCAAGCTTGGCGCTTATTGATCCATGGAGCCTAGCACATCATGAGGAAATACACTAGAGATAGAGGGTAAGTCATTAGAAATCAAAGTGGTCTCACATGACCTATCAACTACCACTCTCAACTCACTTGGTGTATCACTCATGCCCTCCAAGTGGAAGCACTCAATCTCACATATGGTGGAGTCGCTCATCTCACTCTTGTCTTCACTCAAGTGGGCTAAGTGGCTCTCATACTCACATGGGATTGGTACCACATCATCCTCAATGATATAGGGATAAGATCGGTGGGCTCAACTCCATGCGCCTCCTTTGGTGAAGGGAAAGTCCCATGCTCACTATTCTCGACCTTGTCGCCATCTTGTATTTTGTGTGCCATTGTGGTGGTGGCACTCATATCAGAAGTATCTGTCCTTGATGCCATCTTCGCCATTGCATCCACTTGTTGGCAAAGCAGCTTGTTTTATTCTATCTCGTGGGTGGTCATATTTTTGATGGCCTCATCCAACTTGGCGAAGTAGAGGTCCATCTCTTGCTTGAATGACATTCTTGGAGTGCTTGGAGAAGAAGTTGCATTGGAGCTCTTGTAGTTGGATGCTTCATCTTGAATTTGAAGTTTAGGTGTTCAAGCTTGATGGCGTAGAAGAAGGCTTGCTCTTGGTGCCATTTTGGTAATGGCACTAGTAGTTGAAAGAGCCTTAAGTATGCACCGTTTTATGGTTCGTGTTTCGAGACATCACGTGATGATCGGGTGTACTCGACTCTACGCTTTCATACAAACGGGTGTAAGACAGTTTTACACATGCGAGTACTAAGGTTCTTACTTGGCAAGCCTAGCATATACATACATGGCCTCGGAACACGGACCGAAAGGTTAAGCATGAGTCATATAGTTGATATGATGCCCATATAGATGCTCGCCTTTGAAGCTACATCAACTCAAGTGATGATCAGACTTGGTGTAGTGGATTTGGTTCATGTAATCACCAAAAAGACACGAGGGATGTCGTTTTTGAGTGGGAGTTCATTTCTAATTTGGATTAGTCGAACCAAATTTGTCATAAATTAAATCAAAGTGAATTTGCATAGTTTGTTGTAGTCATTGACATTCGTTTTCTACCTTATGCTTAGTTTTTATTTGAGATAATAAAACTATAGAATTCTGGATATTTACTTTACGAACTGGTATCGTATTGTTTTGAATGTAAATTAAAAGTTTATAAGTCCTATTGCAAACTTTCAGCAAACTCTATTTACTCCATGAAGTTTAATAAGTATTATTAAATCAAGAGTAAGAATTCCAATGTTAGTATCTAAAGTATCATGTTTGCCTCCATGATTATTGATATTCAAAAAGTTGTTTTAATATCAAGATTATATTGGATCTGAAAATTGTTTCAGAAACCATCATGTGTGAAAGATATTGTGATATCTGAAACAATGTTTTTGGTTGCATTATGATAGAGTATAATTTAGCAAAATACATGTTCTCATATTGTATGAGAATTTGTGAAGGTTGGAGACGCTATGTGTCCTAATCTACCAAAAAGGTTTTGGGAACTCATATTATACTCGTGATTCTTCCTTATAAGCTATAGTAGCTTGATCATGAAAGTTTTCATGATAAGGATGAATAGAAGATGTAAGTAAAATGTTTACTACACCAATAGATTACTAAAGAATGGATTTTTGAAAGAACACCAAACATTTGATAATGGTGATCCACTTCAAAGTGCAAGTCCAAAGGTATTAGTATTTGACTATATACGCTTTGTACTATGTTTCATGGGAATGACACCACTATTGATGTTGATAGATTCTTTTAAAAGAAAAGGAATTGCTGAAAGAGAATCTATAAAATATTTGGCAGAAAATAAAAGGTTGGAGATGTCCAACTTAGGTATATAGAAGATATACATGTTATGGCTGTATTCCTTGCTTGTTAAACAATGTGGTTCTTAGGTATTGGATACCGGTATTGAATACCAAATTGGTTGGTATGAAGTGTCATACAGGACAACGCAATTCATGAACTACAATGGCCTAAGTAACTAGCAAGAGAATGAGTGATGATGTTCATCGAAAACAAATAAAGTCTTCTTGTGTTTTTCGTTGTCATCAAACCAAGCCTTCAAGATTTTTTTAAATAATTGTAATTTTGTTCCGGTATTATGAGAACAATGGCTGTTCAAATAATTACCGTATTCTATAAAGGATGGATGAACTTTTACAATTCTAGTTGGAGAAATCACATCCAGAAACACTATTGCTGAAATGTCACAAGACAAATGATTGAAAGATCAGTTATGAAGTGACATCGCTGTTTAAATTATATTTGAAAGAAAACATGAAGAAACTCCATGTTGATGGAATTTTTGGAGTCTTTTGATTTTGATCAATTGATGCATGTGAGACTTTCCTCGAGATAATTGAAACTCCGTTCATAGGCCAAAGAGGAACGGATGACTAGCTTATTGGAAATTGTGCATGCTGATGTGCATAGTCCATTATGTGTAGCCATATGCGATGGATCTTTTTGCTTCATATGCTTTCTCCGAAAATGTGAGTGAATATATCTGTATATTTACTTAATAAGGAAGAAGTATGAAACATTTGAAAGTTGTTCAAAGACTTTCAAGATGAAGTGGAAAATCATTGTAACAAGAAAATAAAGAGTTTATGATTCGATCATAAAGGAAGATATTAGAGTTACATGTTTAGCAAAAACACCTAAGACTCGAGGAATTGTTCCCTGATTTGTGTTTCCCGATAAACCATAGGAGTATGGCATATTCGAGAGATGAAATCAAACCATGTTTGACATGGTAAGATCAAAGGTGTCATTTATAAAACTGCCATTATGTTTTAAGGATTGAAGCTTTAGAGACTACCGCTTTTACACTGAAAAGAGCACCATCGTGATCCGTCGAAATGACACCATATAAGTTATGGTTTGGGATAAAACCCGAATTGTCTTTTCTTAAATTTTGGTATGCTATGCATAAGTAAAATGTTTACAACCAAAGTCGGATAAACATGTCTTTGTAGGTTATCCCAAAGAATTTGTTGGGAATTTCTCCATAACACCGAGGATAAAAGAGTTTGTTACTTGGAACGTCAAGTTTCTTGAGAAGGAATTTTTCGCGAAAAGTTAAGTGGGAGGACAATAGAACTTTGATAAGGTTGTTGAACCTTAGCTATATGTGCTAAGTAGCGCAACGCCGGAAAGCGTCCCGGTGGCGGCCACAATGCTCATGGCTCTCGTGATTACAAAAGGTGTGATCTCGGAGATTAGAGTTCCTATAGAACCGTGTGGGTCGGTAAGAATTAAATAGTAAGATTTGATAAGCAATTCGTTATTGTTTTGACAATGATGAACCGACTACATGCAAAGAAGCGATGATGGGCCCTGACTCCATAAAATGACTAGAAGTCATAGAATCCGTGATAGTATCCATACACGAGAAATCAAGTTTCTGAACTTGGAAGTCCCTCCGGAAAGGCGTGAAGCCTATCGGCCGTGTTTGGATCTATAAACAAATAAGACATGGATGTTTAACATCTATGAAATAGTCGACATGTCGGAAAGAAGTTTACGACAATGTTCAAGGAGTTGACTATGACAAGATTTGATCTTTCATAGCGATATATAGTCTTGATGGATTAATGTAGCAACCACCCCATATAATTTGGTATATGGTAGTTGAATAAACAAAACAAGGTTCTTCTAATAGAACGGTAACCTAGGACATGTACATGACATGGTCCGAAGGGTTTTGTTAATTCAAAGGGTGCTAAAAGGGCATGTAAACTTCAATAGTTGAAGTAAGCATAAGCGGAGTTGGAATCTTCACCATGATGAAACTGTTAAAAGAGTTTAAATTCATCGGAGATGATGAAGATGCTTGCATTTGCAAGAAATTAAGTGGGAGCGTTGAGACATATTTCTAATACATTATGTAGAGGACATATTGTTGATTGGAAATGATGTATCTTGTATTGACACAAGTTAAGAATTTCATTAAAATAAGATTTTGATGAAAGACTTGGGCAAACCCGGAATATTTGGCATCAATATCTATATGGATAGATTAAGGCGCAAATATGGTTGTGCCAGACATACATATATGAGATATTGAAAGGGTTCAATATGGAAACAACAAGAAAGGTTCTTGCTGCATGAAAAGAATTGTATCAAGATTCAAGTGTTTCAACACTTGATGAGTAAAATCACATGAAGATTTTGATCGATTATACCATGATATGTATATATCCAGAATGTCCTATGCTCTAAATGATATGAGCATATACCAGAATGATTCATAAGATGATCATTGGACAATAGTAAAGATATTCTTATGAGCTTTGGAAGAACTAAGAATATATAATGTATAAGTGACAAATAGTTAATGGTAGTTCATTGTAAAGTGTTACATTGATACTAGTTTTGTCACAAGATACAAATTAAATTTATCTCAATTTAGACTATGGGTGGCACAATGTAATGGAAAGGATGTTCCATGATGGATTTGGATGAGTTCCAAAGTTGAGACATTGTGACGGATACTACAACAAAAGGATAAGTATACAACTGCTATAGTAGCAGCAAAGGAGGGCATTTGTGTTAAGTAGTTTGTTATCAAACTAGGTGTGGTTCAAAGTGGGCTAATACTATGAAGATATATTGTGTGACAATAATATCAACATATTTTGAGCCGAACGAACTAAAGGTCTCACCAAAGGACCAAATCTATACAATGCCATCTCATTTGAGAATGAGTGATGCGTAGAGACGCAAGGACATGCAAATACACACGGACCTGAAACTGTCAGATCCGGAGATTATGTTAACCACTAGCAATAGCATATATGCAACACAATAAAGCCATAGGTGTTCAATACGCAAAGTTTTTCAAACTAGATTATTGACTCTAGTGCAAGTGGGAGACTGAAGGGAATATGCCCGAGAGGCAATAATAAAGTGGTTATTATCTTATTCCATGTTTATGATAAATGTTTATTTTGCATGCTATAATTGTATTGATCGGAAACGTCAATACATGTGTGTTTAATGAACAAAAAGGGTTCCTAGTTATGCCTCTCTTATAGACTAGCTCGTTGATTAACAAGATGATCAAGGTATCCTGATCACGGACATTGGATGTTGTTAATAACGAGGTCACAACATTGGTGGAATGATGTGATGAACATTCATCCGAAGTATAGCATTACGATCAAAGTCATTATTTTTATATTGCTATAACACTATACGAAGTAATCTTTATCCTTAGACCATGAGATCATGTTAATTGCTAACACCGGAAGAGTATCTTGATAACATCAAACGTCACACCGTAACAGGGTGACTATAAAGATGGGTTCAGTGCTACGAAGGTGTTATGTTGAGGCTCATGGATCAAGAGTGGAATTTGTCAATCCCGATGACGAATATATATACTCTGGGCCCTCTCGGTGATATCACATTGAGATAGCTTGCAAGAAAGTGATGTGATCACTAGAATGTTATATCACGGGAACGAGAAAAGAGTGCATGTTAGCAACGAGATCAAACTAGGTATGGAGATACCGATGATCGAATCTCGGACATGTAATATATCGCGAGACAAAGGGATTTAGTTACTAGCGTTAAAGGTTCTCACGATCACAAAAGTCATCGTTGAATGTGTAGGAGTCAGTATGGATCTCCAGGTCCCGCTTCTGATTATTGATCTGAGAGGGGTCTCAATAATGTCTGCATTATTCGCGAACCGTAGGGTGACACACTTAAGGGTTTCTAAACACCATTTGGAGCATATATGTTTCAGACGGACGAATTGCAAAGCGCTGAAATCATTTTGATGGAAACCGGAATTGTTTCGGGTGAAATTGCAGAAACTGGTTTTGCATGTGATATTGAAATGTTGCAAGGGGTTTTATGTGAATGTTTGTTAATTAAATTAATTAAAAAATTCTGAATAAAATAAATAAAAGAGTTTTATTAAATGAGAGTTTCATTAAATTTGGTGGAAATGTAATGCTTGTGAGTGGAATTTTGTGTGGAGGCTAGATTTCTGTGAGTGGAGCTTCACCACATGAATGAGGGAAGAGGTGGGGGCACCTCCCCATGGAGCCGGCCATGGGAGGGAGCTGCCCCCATCTCCCTATAAAAGGCCCCCCTCTCCTCCTCACAAAGCGCACCCCCTCATGAAGGATCTCTCTCCCCCTCTAGTATTATTCCCCATGGTCTCGGATTAGCGAGATACATGTTCCCAGTGGCTTTATCTGGAAAGGAGTTGCTGCTTCCGCTGCTTTGCTGGAGTGAGGGATGGAGGTTGTCGGGGTACCGGACATGTGTGCGATCACGGATATACCACTGCTTTGCGGTGCTGGACTTGGTGTTGCTGGAGCTAGATCTGATGGACGTGTTGGACCTGGACCTGCTGCACTTCCTCACGATCTTGAGATCGGCAAGTATACGACTACATCAACCACGAGTTCCTACTTGTTAACAAAGCTCGTTGTCTTCGAGGGTAAGTTCTCGTTGGATGTATGTCCACCCGTTGCTTTGTACCTAGTAGATAGATCTTGGCGTGTAGTTCACACCGTAGGAAATTTTTTGTTTTCTATGCTACGGACCCAACAAAACGTTCCTCTAGCTGCAGTATCAAGCATAGACTTAGACATACGATTTAGAGAATTATAAAATAAATGGAGGATTAACCAATCTTCCATCCCATGACTAGGACAATTTCTTAAGCATTCTTTCATCCGCTCCCATGCAAGCGCTAGTGGCTCACACTCTTCCTGTCTAAAGCAAGTAATATTAGATTTGAGTTGCATAGTCTTTGCAGGTGGGAAAATTTTAGTCATAAATAAAGAAGTACATCCCACCCATGATATAATAGTATTTCTAGGCAAATATAGCAACCATTCTTTTGCTCTCCCTCTTAGAGAGAAAGGAAATAGATGTAATTTGACCGCATGAGGGTCAACGTCTTTTATACGCATAATATCACATATTTCAGTGAAAGTATTTAAGTGCATATCTGCGTCTTCAACAACAAAGCCTCCAAATTGATTCTGTTGAACCAAACTTAAATAATGGGGCTTAATTTCATAGTCATCAGCAACAATTGCTGGCTGAGTAATAGGAGTATGCAAATAATCATTGTTAGGAGTAAAAAACTCCCCAAGCTTCTTTTCAGCCATATTTCCTATGTTTTTGGGTTTTCTTAACAAAGAATTATAATAGTAAAAGCAAGAATTTAAAGGCTAACTAATTTTTTGGTTTATCAAATAAAGACTGAAAGTAAACTAACAAAATGAAAAACAAGAATTAAAACTAGCAAGGTTCCTAATAACCTCACCAGGGTAGCGATTGCTTCCCCGGCAACAACGCCAGAAAAAGGGATGATACCTTTGATCCGGATTACGGATCTAGTATAGCTTCTTTTTCCCTAGTAGACCTAGGTTATCGAATCCTGGGAAGAGAATTTGTAGTAAAGGTACTTTAATGGACCTTCGAGAGTTTTAGAATTCCTTTTACGTTTTTACCTGACCAATAGCTTGCGTCTTTTTGTTGTTGTCGATGATGGATAGAGATGTCCTAGGGGATTCGGTTTCACCTGTAGCTGTGCAAAATATCTGATGGGAATAAAAGATAAAAATAAAGTATGCATGTACTTGTTAGAGCAAGATAAATTATATGTGGGCAGTGCATCCATAATTGCTATTGCCTCTATAACCGCTTATAGCAATAACCTACTAGTATTATCCATAGAAGAAAGAGATCTGATGATATGCATAGTGATGTCACCATTAATCCCAAGCAAATCCCTCACATATAGCCGTACTACCCCTTCTGTCATTGGGGTTCCCAACCTGCAGATCAAACATTACTCATACTCCCTATACCTGGATCAACCCTCGGGGTCTTGGCTACATGGCAAGTCCTTGGATTGAGGCAAGAGAAGATACAATAATCATCATGTCATACAAACTAATACATGATCCCATCTATGATAAATAACATGCATAATCGCTACATGGCTAGGCTGAAGCCCTTAGCCCAAGGAGAATTACTCATACATAGAGATGAGATCAACAATCACAAACATTGTAATTAAAATCATAAGATTTATAGCAATAGTCTTACAATGTTGCCAATCGAAGAAGAGATCTACTATTACAAGTGGTCGAATATGGCTATGGAGATGGAGAAGGGTTTTGAGATCTAGAGGCGGCTGATGATCTGTGGTAGAGACTTTTTGGCGAGGTCTGGCTTGTTTCCTTGTTGCTCGGGGTTTATTTATATAGGAGTCCCTTCACGAAAGTTGTTCTGTTTGACCTAGCGGTGGTGGCGCCAACGATACGACCGGAGCTATACGGCCGGAATTTTTGCTCCGGTCATATAGTTGGTCGTTAAAGCGTCTGCCTCCGCTTTACGGTTCTTGGTTTCTTCTGGTTGCTGGAAATCTTGTAACTTTGACTTTAATGTAGTGATTCCCATATTCAAATGAAATTATCTGTGCAGGCAAAATATAAAACAAAGGATTGCATACCCCTATGAATATTAGGAATTAGTGGCAGGGTTTAGAGAGATATTTCATCAAAATTATTAATAATATCCAGTTTAAATGTGGATGTAGATGGCTATATTTCAGAGCCATCAGCCACCACCATCGAGGATCTGGAGTGATGCATCCAAGGACAGCGTGAGTCGACTCACCACTAGGTCCAGCGGTGGCAGGACACATGGATCAACGCCTCTGACATCCACTGCTTAAAGAACGCATGCCGGTATGAACCTCTGGTTGCTAAGATCAAGAGGGTTTACCAGACGCTCGACAACATCCCCGACCTCCTCGAGATCGCCAAGCGTTGCGCGGAGGTGGACCCCAACCAGGACTCCGACGATGATTCGGCGGAAGACGCCACACCCGCGGCAACGACAACGGGCGACAACGCGACATGAGTTACAGAAACACTCACCTCACCAGCAACTTTGTCATCCATTTTGGCACTTGTTGTCAATGGGGGAGAAGTTTAGACGGTTTTAAGGGAAATGGTTTTCTACTTAAGATTGGTTTGTTCTGAAGTGTTTTCCTTTCATGCATTTCATCTTTATTATGTTTTCCATGGTTGAATATATAGTGGAAACTCTCCCAAAGGTCATGCTTGAAAATGTATGCAATGAAAATCAAGTTCATCACACGTGCATATATTGTGGTGGAGTTTGCTCTATATATGTTGGTTCTACTCACATCTCATGCATTAGTTGTAGTTTATGTGAGTAGAATTAATTTTGATATGGGCTAGTATGTTTGTGTTACTTAACCATGTCAACTACAACGTCTTGTATACAACTTATTCTCGGATAAGTTGCATACTTGTTTCTAATATTCATTATATAAACCCTATTGCTATGATTGTCATCAATTACCAAAATGGGGGAAATTGAAAGGTTAATTGCCCCTATGTGTGGTTTTGGTAATTAATGACAATCCCTGTGGACTAATGTTTTAGTTGAGTTTCATATGAAGGAATATTCCATAGGTCATGCTTGTAGTTCATGTGTTGGATTCAAGTATGGATTCCATGAAGATAAAGATATACCTTGAGTATTGGCATCAAGATCAACGAGTTGAAGAAGAATATGATATGATCAAGATCTTGAGGGTGTGATCTCAATAGAAGAATTCAAGATATGGCTCTAAGTCGGTGTCATAATAGCCTAATTAGTTGAGATATGATTGACTAAGATTTAGAGCATGTAATCAAATGAAGAGTTCTTTATGTACCTCAAGATATTTAGATGGAGCATGATAAGATACTTGGTTAACCAATACAAAGAGTGAAGAGTGATTTCAAGTTGGTTAACACATGAAGCATAAAGAATGTATCACATGGATCTTGTGGTATGGTAAGCCTTGTCAATTATGCATCATGAACTAACCCATTATATATGTTCCTTTGTGTTTTCTATATGAGATAGGTATATTTCCATGGGCATGCTTCAAAAGTGAAGATTTCATATAGCCCATGAGAGGATGACATCAAGTGGTGATCATCATCAAGGTTGAGAAGGGAAAGTTCAAGATAAGCATATAGAGAATATCATTTGTTTGAACCATACCGTCCATATTGGTGATAATGGACATGTGAAGATGTGCCTTAATGAATCTATCCCATAGTGGTGTATGGGGGAGAAAATTATGAGTCTTCATGAAGCAAAAATAATCAAGTGATGCATTCCGGCTTGGATGGAGCATGAAGCGTTGTCATCAAGATCAAGCAGGATGCGCAAGGCAAAGGTATGGCCTTGCTAGGTTTTCCTTTTACTGGTCTCAAGGTGGTTGTTGGGAGACCGGGTTATAGGATAGATAACCGCACTATCAAGAGGGGATTTCGGTTGGGTAACTTGATCACATTATCTTAGGGAGCTCAACCATTTGCATACTTCACATCTTACTATTTTGTTGCCTCTTGGTATTTCTCCATGTGAGATTCTTGACCTTGTTTCTAGCTCTTCAACAAGCCCAAGTTCATCGAAAATGGAATTCGTATGCATCTTCTATGCCATTTTCAAGTTTGAAGGTTTTACCGGTTCTTCTTATAGGGAAGCTTCATACCTTTCTTCATTTTGTTCTATTGTCCTTTGCTGGAATATGATGTTTATCTACACCATATTGTAGTTCTTGTTGTCCTCATCAATACAAGCCCAAGATCATCGAAATCGGACTCCGGATGCAAAAGTTATTGCATTTTTCGTGTAGTCTATTTCAGATCCGGTTCAACCAGGATTCATACCGGGATGCCCGGTTTCGCAACCGAGTCTAACCGAGATTACTCTATGTACCCCTTCCTTGTTTAGATCCGGTTTAACCGGTATTCAACCGGGTTCAAACCGGGATTCAATCGGGTTCAAACCGGGATTCAACCGAGCCTGATATCGGACCGTCCGGTTTTTGGGCCGGTTCAACCGAACTTCAAACTGGGTTCGTGCGTGTTTCTCCCAATGGCCATATTTGCTTTCCCCTATAAAAGGGGGTTCTTCCCCAATGTTTTTGGGTGTTCTTGACAATGAAATTTACCTCCATTGTTGAACCTCTTGAGCTTGCTTCCTCCCCCTTCCCTCCTATGATTCTTGCATCTTTTGAGGGCTTTGGAAGAGGAGATCTAGATCTACAATACCCACCAATTAATTCCTCCTCTAAGTGAGGGGAACCCATTGGATCTAGATCTTTAAGTCACTGGTTGACTTCCACCATTTTTCTTCCTCTCTAATTCCTCCCTAGCACTTGTTGCTTTGGTGGGATTTGAGAATGAGGGATTTGAACACCCTTGGTGTTCTTGCTTTGCATTCTTGCATAATTGTTGAGCTCTCCATTACGATTTGTTCGAGTGAGAGACCGTGAGCTTGTTTCTCTTGGAGAGTGACCTCCTAGTTGGCTTGGAGGTTGGTTCCGCGGTGTCCTCTTTGTGGAAGATTGTGAAGAGACCCGGGCTTCTCCTTCGTGGAGCTTGTGAAGTGGTTGCGGAGTTTGCCATCTCCGGAGTGGAGGAAAAGCTAGCCATAAGGAAAGGGCCTATACCTTTGTGGGATAGACTCGGAGAAGAAGGTGATCCTTCGTGGCGTTTGGAAATCCTTCGTGGAATCCCACACCTATCCAACGTGACGTACCTTACTTGTAAGGGAACACGGGAATACATCTTCGTCTCCATGTGCCTCGGTTATCTCTATACCCGAGCTTACTTTCCTTGTGATAGCCATCGAGCTTGAAGTACTTATATCTTGCTTATCTCTTGTGGTATATTTATCTTGTGCTATATTGCTTAGCTTAACTTGTTGTTGGTGCACTTAGTTGAGCCTAGTGTATTTAGGTTTTGTGCTTGTAAAATAAACGTTAGTTTAATTCCGCATTCTATCAAGCCAAAACCATAATAGTTTTGAAATTGCCTATTCACCCCCTCTAGGTGACATCTCTATCCTTTCAGCTACCCAACACGCTGATGGACGGCGGAAGCTCCATCAATATCATGTACCTACATACGTTCAAGAGGCTACACCTCCCGGAGTCGATGATCGAGTCGACGCTCACTACCTTCCACGGCATCGTCCCCTTATTTAGGCTTCACCTCCTAGAGTGTAAAGATGTCATCTAGTAGTATAGTGCACAATGACACAATTATCTTTAATGGCACAAATTATATTTTGTGGAGAAATTTCTTGCTTTGTAATCTTCGGATCTTGTGTCCAAATATTGAGCGATTTCTAGATGTAGGTTTTTATCCTCCGATGGATCCTCAAAATATATCTTTAGAGGATGAGAAAAATTTACATCTCGAAGCTCAAGTATCTAAGAATCTCTTTTTCTCCTTGAGCCCCACAGTTAGTTTGTTCTTGACGATTGTGAAGCACAAGTCATCTTATGACATGTGGACCAAGCTTAGAGAAATATTTGGTGGGTCCATTTCTCATAGGATCGGTGGTATCTCAGAGGATCTCTCTTCTCCTTCACATCATGAAGAGCTCCACGTGGCTTCCAACTCCGGCCGCGATGAGATTTCAATTCCCTCCACTTCACCTACATGTGACAAGTAACAAGGTAATGGCATGGTGAGTGGAGAAATCATATGTAATGATGGTAGTGGTTCTCTTTACACCAATGATTCATGTTCTATAAATGCTAATGATGTATAGAGTTTGGACTTAAGCACTTCTTGCAATGATAATTATATATCCCCTTGTGTTGCTAGTCCTTGCATATTGTCTAGAAATTATTTGAGTACTAGTGTAGATGATATGCTTGATTTGCCTTGTTCCAATAAACAAAATGCTTCTATTTCCTCTAGTTGTGTATCTAACAATGTAGAGGAAATCAAACACCCTATGGAGCAAGACACGATCATGCATGAAGATTTAAGAATATCCTCATCTTCATCCTCCCGTGCTCACATGTGCCTTATGGCAAGAGGATCAAAGGTATCTCCTACTTTGGATCCCAACATATATTCTCTAGATAATAAAAATGATAATGATGATAGTGATGATGACCTTGATGAGGATAGTAGTGCTCTTGTGCTTGAGTTGATCTTTTTGTGTACCTCTCTTCGTGGTAATAATAAGCATGTTGCTTGGCTCAAACACGTATGGACACCATAACTAAACAAACGGAAACCATATACGAGTTGGATTTCCAACTTGATGATGGGAGTCGGAGATTCAATCTCCTTAAGCAAGAGATTGCCGAGGAGAAGCACACTAATTGTCTCCTCATACAAAAAATTGAATCTGATGAGCTTGAAAAGGAAAAATCTATTAATGATGCTAGTGCTACTAACTCTACTTCTTGTGAAGCATCTATATTAAAGGAGAATGTTGAGCTAAGGGCTCAACTTGAGTTGCTAACTAGCAAGTATAGGAAATTGGAAGAGAGTCATGGAATGCTCTCGGGCTCTCATACTGATCTTCTAATCTCCTATGATGGGCTAAAGTTAGCTCGTGATGCAAGTATGACTAAGGTAACATCTTGTGAGCCTAATTTCGACATTAGCACAACTTCTACTCAAAATGCTATTATGCCATGTGCTAGTCCTAGTGATCCTTCTTGTCATACTATTGATAAAACTTGTGTTGGATTACTTGCTTTTCCTTGTTGCTCTAACAATGAAGCTTCCACTTCCTCTAGTACCTCTATTTATACTAACCATGTAGAGGAAATCAAAGAGCTCAAGGCCCAAGTCACTTCTTTGAAGAAAGACTTGGAAAAGAGTCATGAAGGAAAATCCACACTCAATAATATTTTGAATGTGCAAAAATGCCCCAATGATAAAAGTGGACTTGGATTCAACTCCAATAACAAGAACAAGTCCAAGAGCAACAAGAAGAAGGGCCAACACCAAGTCAAGGATTCAGCCAAGATTATTTGCTTCAAGTGCAAGGTTAAAGGACATCATGTAAGATCTTTGTCCATTAAAGAAAAAGCACTTGAGTGAGAAGCAACAAGGGAAGCGACCACAAGTTCAAGGTCAAGCCCAATCTCAACCTCAAGTTTAATCTAGGCCACTTCCCAAGAAGAATCAAGATAAGGCTCTCCAAGCCAAGAAATTTATGAAGAAGAGAAAGGGGAGCACTTGTTGCTACATATGTCATGAGAAGGGGCACTTTGCCTCTTCATGTTCAAACGATACCTTATCTAACCCTATCATCATTGATGATGATTATTCTCTTGGGAAGGATAAGGATGGAAATGTGTTTGCCAAGTTTGTTGGAACTCAAAGTGGTGTCAAGAAAAGAACCATTTGTGTTGCCAAGCCTATTGTGACTAACCTCTTAGGACCCAACTTGGCTGGGGACTAACAAGCTCAAACTTGACCAATAGGTGTTTTTGGAGGGCATTGGAGACTTGGATAACTCATGAAGAATTAAGGGATCTTCATATATTATATTTTATAAAGCCAAGTTATAAGGATTATCATCTCCCTACCATATACCCAATGTGCCTCTTTGCGGTAATTCGAACTCAACTCTTTTATATTGTAAGTTACTTACCCCTTTACATGTTTTGGTTTTGTACCAAGTATGTGTTTGTATTTTCTGTGCCTCGTGCTTGCTTATTTTGTGTATTCAAGTATGTATATGTGTTTGGCACATCATTTACTTGTGTGTTTTGCTTTGAGCCCCTAATGCATCTTGATGATATCTTTTTTGTTTTTTTCGAGAGGTTAATGGAACATCCCATTTTGGGGGAGTGATATGCCTCACGAATCTATCAAACCTTAAAATGTGTGTACATGAGTACTACCACTTAGTATTGATATTGCAAGCTTATCTAGTCACTATGTGGTGTGTCATACTCATGAAAAATTAAAATTCTAAATGTCCATTAATTATCTCTAGTTGAGGTTGTTTTTCCTCTTATTAAGAAAAATTGAATACCACATTATGGGGGAGTAGTATTCTTATTTTGCATATCACAATCCTAGGAAATGTGAACATATGAGGTGGTGTCACTTAGAGTTGATATTGTTGATTATCTTGTTTCTAGGTGGCATGTTAGCTCAAACAAGATCCTATTTTTTGTTAGAAGCTTTTATTGCTCATCTTTTCGGTCTTTGCTTGAGTAAGAAATTCTTGGTGTGGCATTCCTCAAATGCATATCTGTATATATTATTTGGGATACTATTTTCTTCAAGTTATTCTAATCATTGCTTTGCATGATTGTGTGACTAGTTGAAGCTATCAAGAATCTCTATCTTTGCATAGTGATTAATCTTTTTATTCCTATCCTATGCTTTTTATTGTGAAGATTTATATTTAATATCCATGAAATATACCACCGGAAATAAATTCAAATACACTCATTGTCTTCTACAATTGATATACTTTAGTGTGGCAGCATTTGTGGATCATCTTCACCTTGGATTTCACCTCTTATTGCCTTTTTTATTTCCAAAATTTTTTGTGGCTCCCATTGTCTTCCTTGGCTTTTGAACATCTCTTTTATGGTGTTTTTGATTATTATCAAATGTGTTTTTAGTGTAAGACAAACCTTTTCTTCTCAGAACCTTGTGCCATTGTGAAAAGTGTTAAGGGTTTGGTTTATTTGTTGAAACCTTGCTCTTTTGGGAGTTTGTTATCTCATTCTTTCATCTGTATGTTATTTGCTTGAATGAGATAAATCTTTGAGCATTTGTGTTTTATCTCATCTTTTATGCTCAATAGTTTTTGCTTGGTTCATTTGTTGAACTTTGTTGAACAAATCTTGTGTTGATTTGATTCTTTCATATAGTTTGGACAAAAAATGTGTTTAGTCACACCTTGTATGCCTCTTTGAATATTTTGGTGTTTTGTCCAAATTATATATTCATTGGTTCTTGAAAGTCTCGTGCATGCAGGTTTACTAAATGTATATCTTATATCATGTTTTGCTTTCTTTGATCCCATATATAGGGTATACTCCATCAAATCCTTAAACAGCTATGATGTGTATGAAATTCAAATTTCATCTCTAAATATGCACGTATGTCCTATGTGTTGTGGTTAGTCTAACCACTTTGGACCCAATAAGTTTGGGGATCAAGATGTACTTGAATGTTGTTTTAGGTACATTGGAGATGCAATGGATACTTGTCTCATCTACAAGGAATGTTTTGTCACCACATGATAATTGGAGCCAAGCTAGGATGATCGAAGAATTCTTATCTACTACATCATACCATTGCTATCTCAGTAACAAGTATCTTATTCATGCATACTATTTTTCCATCCAATCTCTTGTAGGTTGCGTCTTGGCATGAATTTATTTGTTTGTAAATGTTGCGGTTCTTGCAAGGATCTTTGAAAGACTTGTCTATCCTTATTTCCTATGTGAGTAATTTGAGATGATGCATATAGTGGGGAGTATATAAGATCATGCGCATGATTCACCAATCCCAAATATGCCTTCTAGCAATTTATTTCATATCAATTCCTCAAGGTACTCTCATGTGCAATATTGTTGCAATTGCATTGAATCCTTCCTTTTGATACTTGTTGCCTTTCTCAAAATATCCCAGCTAGCATTAGTTCCCTTAGTGTTAGTTTTGATGTTTTTTAGGTTTTTATTTTTCTTTGGTGAAGTTCATTGATATACCATGCGAGAAAATAGAGCCATGGGCTATATATGCACTTAAGCAAAACATCATTTTTTGTATATCTTATGACTTCCTCTTGGATATTATGTTTTCTTATTATTATTAACCTCTTATGTGTGGATGTTTCTTTGTGGATAATTATCATGTTTTTCCCACTTAGAAACTTATATACACGAGAGTGTTAATCTCTCGCCTTGATATCCTCACTCTTTGCCAACCATATCTCTTATCCTCTTGGTTTTTAATGGTTTTGGCAAGGTCTTGATTTATGAGTGCTCGGTCTACTTTTATTGGATCTTCACACACTCATATCTCATATTTGGTTTATTTTGGACTTAAGCTTGTCTTGATAAGTGTATTGATTTATATCTCTACTCCTTGTATCTTGGTTGTGTTCTAAATGATATAGAGGGAGTGAGTATTCCATGTTTGTTTTTTAGTGTATTCAAATGAAACAACTAATTTATGCACAAACCTTGGGGAGCTTCCTTATTTCATTTAGAGCACTATTTGTCAATTTGATTTTCTGGATCTTTTGATTGCTTGCTTCATCTATTGAAGTTTCTTCACCTTGTTATTCTTTTAGCAATATTTGATCCTCAATATAGTTGATTTCCTCCAAGTATTCGTCATTGGATATGTGCATATGATTTCACTCATATTATGAGAAATACATACCTTGGGAGGAACTTGAACTATATTGGCCTTCTAAATTTGTCATCCATTTTGGCACTTGTTGTCAATGGGGGAGAAGTTTAGAGGGTTTTAAGGGAAATGGTTTTCTACTTAAGATTGGTTTCTTCTTAAGTTTTTGCCTTTCATGCATTTTTCATCTTTATTATGTTTTGCATGGTTGAATATATAGGGGAAACTCTCCCAAAGGTCATGCTTGACAATGTATGCAACTGAAATTCAAGTTCATCACACGTGCATATATTGTGGGGGATTTTGCTCTATATATGTTGCTTCTACTCACATCTCATGCATTAGTTTTAGTTTGTGTGAGTAGAATTAGTTTTGATATGGGCTAGTATCTTTGTGTTACTTAACCATGTCAAATACAACCTCTTGTATACAACTTATTCTCGGATAAGTTGCATACTTGTTTCTAATATTTATTATATAAACCCTCTTGCTATGATTGTCATAAATTACCAAAATGGGGGATATTGAAATGGTAATTGCCCCAATGTGTGGTTTTGGTGATTAATGACAATCCCTGTGGACTAATGTTTTAGTTGAGTTTCATATGAAGGAATATTCCATAGGTCATGCTTGTAGTTCATGTGTTGGATTCAAGTATGGATTCCATGAAGATAAAGATATACCTTGAGTATTGGCATCAAGATCAACGAGTTGAAGAAGAATATGATATGATCAAGATCTTGAGGGTGTGATCTCAATAGAAGAATTCAAGATATGGCTCTAAGTCGGTGTCATAATAGCCTAATTAGTTGAGATATGATTGACTAAGATTTAGAGCATGTAATCAAATGAAGAGTTCTTTATGTACCTCAAGATATTTAGATGGAGCATGATAAGATACTTGGTTAACCAATACAAAGAGTGAAGAGTGATTTCAAGTTGGTCAACACATGAAGCATAAAGAATGTATCACATGGATCTTGTCGTATGGTAAGCCTTGTCAATTATGCATCATGAACTAACCCATTATATATGTTCCTTTGTGTTTTCTATACGAGATAGGTATATTTACATGGGCATGCTTCAAAAGTGAATATTTCATATAGCTCATGAGAGGATGACATAAAGTGGTGATCATCATAAAGGTTGAGAAGGGAAAGTTCAAGATAAGCATCTCGAGAAGATCATTTGTTTGAATCTTACCGTCCATATTGGTGATAATGTACATGTGAAGATGTGTCTTAATGAAGCTATCCCATAGTGGTGTATGGGGGAGCAAATTATGAGTCTTCACAAAGCAACAATGATCAAGTGATGCATTCCGGCTTGGATGGAGCATGAAGCGTTGTCATCAAGATCAAGCGGGATGCACAAGGCAAAGGTATGGCCTTGCTAGGCTTTCCTTTTACCGTTCTCAAGGTGGTTGTTGGGAGACCGGGTTATAGGATAGATAGCCGCACTATCAAGGGGGGCTTTCGGTTGGGTAACATGATCATGTTGTCTTAGGGAGCTCAACCCTTTGCATACTTCGCATCTTCCTATTTTGTTGCTTCTTGTTGTTTCTCCATGTGAGGTTCTTGAGCTTGTTTCTAGCTCTTCAACAAGCCCAAGTTCATCTAAAATGGAATTCGCATGCATCTTCTATGGCGTTTTCGAGTTTGAAGGTTTTACCGGTTCTTCTTATAGGGAAGCTTCATACCTTTCTTCATTTGGTTCTATCCTACTTTGTTGGACTATGATGTTTCTCTACACCATCTTGTAGACCTTGTTTCCTCGTCAAAACAAGCACACGATCATCAAAATTGGAGGTTGGATGCAAAAGTTATTGCATTTTTCGTGTAGTCTGTTTCAGATCCGGTTCAACAGGGATTCATACCGGGATTCCCGGTTTCGCAACTGAGTCTAACCGAGATTACTCTCTGTAGCCCTTCCCGGTTTATATCTGGTTCAACCGGGATTCAACCGGGTTCAAACCGGGATTCAACCGAGCCTGATACCGGACTTTGGGCCGATTCAACCGAACGTCAAACCGGGTTCGCACAGATTTCTCCCAAGGGCCATATTTGCTTTCCCCTATAAAAGGGGGTTCTTCCCCCAATGTTTTTGGGTGTTCTTGACCATGTAATTTACCTCCATTGTTGAACCTCTTGAGCTTGCTTCCTCCCTCTTCCCTCCTGCGATTCTTGCATCTTTTTAAGGGAATTGGAAGAGGAGATCTAGGATCTACAATCCCTACCAGTTAATTCCTCCTCTAAGTGAGGGGAACCCATTGGATCTAGATCTTTAAGTCATTGGTTGACTTCCACCATTGTTCTTCCTCTCTAATTCCTCCCTAGCACTTGTTGCTTTGGTGGGATTTGAGAGTGAGGGATTTGAACACCCTTGGTGTTCTTGCTTTGCATTCTTACATAAGTGTTGAGCTCTCCATTACGATTTGTTCGAGTGAGAGACCGTGAGGTTGTTGCTCTTGGAGGGTGACCTCCTAGTTGGCTTGGCGGTTGGTGCCGCGGTGTCCTCTTTGTGGAATATTGTGAAGAGACCCAGGCTTCTCCTTCATGGAGCTTGCCATCTCCGGAGTGGAGGAAAAGCTAGCCATAAGGAAATGGCCTATTCCTTCGTGGGATAGACTCGGAGAAGAAGGTGAGACTTCATGGAGTTTAGAAATCCTTCGTGGAATCCCACGCCTCTCCAACGTGACGTACCTTACTTGTAAGGGAACACGGGAATACATCTTCGTCTCCACGTGCCTCGGTTATCTCTATACCCGAGCTTACTTTCCTTGTGATAGCCATCGAGCTTGAAGTACTTATATCTTGCTTATCTCTTGTGGTATATTTATCTTGTGCTATCTTGCTTAGCTTAACTTGTTGTTGGTGCACTTAATTGAGCCTAGTGTATTTAGGTTTTGTGCTTGCAAAATAAACGTTAGTTTAATTCCACATTCTATCAAGCCAAAACCGTTATAGTTTTGAAATTGCCTATTCACCCCCCTCTAGGCGACATCTCTATCGTTTCAGCTATCCAAGAAGCTGATGGACGGCGGAAGCTCCATCAATATCCTGTACCTAGATACGTTCAAGAGGCTACACCTCCCGGAGTCGATGATCGAGTCGACCCTCACCACCTTCCACGACATCGTCCCTAGTCAGAAGGTGTTCCTGATCGGCTAGGTGACACTACCAGTCACCTTCGGCACACCAGCAAACATCCGCACCGAGCGGATCGTATTCGAGCTGGTGAACTTCTATAGCCCCTACCACTGCATCCTGGGGCGCCTAGCGTTTTCCAAATTCATGGCGGCCCCACACTACGGCTACAACATGATGAAGATCCACGGGCCAAGCGGCATCATCACCATCCACGGCGACCCCGACATGGCTGTGGAGTGCGAGGAAAAAGGCACCGAGCTCGCCGTCGCCGTCATCACCGCGGAAACCAACCACGTAGATGAGCTTGTGAAATACGCGAGCAATGTCGACAAGGACGATCCCACGATCCTGAAGAAACCCACCTTGGAAAATTCCGGGGGAACGACATTCGAGGCCTCCACGCACACCCACACTGTCGAGCTTGTCTCGGGCGACTCGAGCCAGAAGGTCACCATGAGGACCAACATGAGCCTCGCATAGGAAAGCGTGCTCATCGAGTTCTTGTGTGAGAATTGTGACATCTTCGCATGGAAACCATCTGACATGCCTGGTGTCCCGAGGGAACTCGATGAGCACAAACTCAATGCCGATCCCAAAGTTCGACCGGTGAAGCAGTCGCTACGACCCTTCAATGAAGAGCGCCGCCGAGCAATCATCGAAGAAGTGCATCGTCTACTCGCTGCAGGCTTACTCCAAGTGGCTGGCAAACCTAGTCCTGGTTCTGAAGAGGAACAACACTTGGAGAATGTTGCCAAATTCAAAATCTTAAAATCGAGCAGCAAAATCCCAAACGACTCATATGCATTTCACGCCCCTCCGTTTCAAACATTTTCAGGCAAAATCTCCCATTTATGGAGTACCATTTTTCTAGTATTACTTGGACTCTTGCAAAATTCAAAATCTCAACTCAGCGGCAAAATCACACACCGAACTTGAAACATTTCCCGTCCCACCGTTTCAAAAACTTTGAACAAAATATCTGACCGGGGAGTACCATTTTTATATTATTATTTGTCCTGCAGCCAAATTTAAAATCTCTATCAAGCGGCAAAATCACACACCGACCTTGAGCATTTCCTGCCCCATCGTTTCAAAAACTTTGAGGCAAAATAACTCATCATTGGAGTACCATTTTTCTATTACAGTATTATTATTTGTCCAGTAGCCAAATTCAAAAGCAATCAGGCGGAAAATTCACACACTGACCTTGAATCATTTCCCGCACCACCGTTCCAAAACTTTGAGGCAAAATCTCCCACCATGGAGAACCATTTTTCTATTATTATTATTTTTCTGGTAGCCAAGTTCAAAATCTCTATCAAGCGGCAAAATCACAGACCGACCTTGAAGCATTTCCCGCCCCACCGTTTCAAAAACTTTGAGGCAAAATCTCCCACCATGGAGTACCATTTTTCTATTATTATTATTTGTCCGGCAACCAAATTCAAATCTCAATCGACCGACAAAATCACACACCGACCTTGAAGCATTTCCCGTCCCACCGTTTTAAAAACTTTGAGGCAAAATTTCCCACAGGGGGATTACCATTTTTCTATTATTAGCCAAATTCAAAATCTCAATCGAGCGGCAAAACTAGAGACCGACTTTGAAGCATTTCACGCCCCTTTGTTCCAAAAACTTTTGATGTTAAAATTCCTTTTCTACCCATGATTCCTTATGGGCACGCTAAAATCGGTAGCTTGGGGGCATGATCGTAATTATTTTTCTGTTCACCTCCATAGTCCCGATTCGTGCAGTTTTTCAAGTTGGCCCTCCCAAAATCCTAGACTTCTCTCCCACGCCCTCACCTCCACGGTCACCGCGTGCACCGCCCATCGGCATTTTCATGGCTGCTGGAGCCTCTTCATCAACCCCCACCCCATCGGATCTAGTTCACCGGGTCTCTTCCACTACTAGGAAAACGGCTACAAGTAATCCACACATCCGTGGTGCACATGCTAGTGGTGTCCCACGGGTAAAATAGGCATGGCGCACTGCCCACAGTTGTCCTACGGCCAACTGCCGTAAGTGTGGCGCACATGGGGTCGGTGCGTCACGGCTACTTGTGGGCCAGGGCATAGGTGGCAGCAGACAATCTAGCCGTAGCGCACCTGTGCGCGGTGCGCTACGGGTGTGAAACTTAGTCATAGCGCACTCTGACATAGTGCGCTACGGGTATATTGCTTGCAGCCTGCAGTGCGGCTGGGCTAACTTACCCGTAGGGCACCCTAGCCTAGTGTGCCACAGGTAAGTTTCCTGCACCAACCCCCCCAGTGGATCGCCTTTTTAGCCTTGCAAAAAATAAAAGAAAACAGTAAAAAATTCAAAAAATAAAATCCTTTCACATGTATGTAGGTAATGTGGTCTAGTGTGTAGGAAAATTAACAAACATGAATTTCGACTTTTTCTGCATAAAAAGATCATGCCACGGTAAAATAGGCGTAACTTTTGCATACAAATTCAAAAAAAAATGTTTAATATACCAAAATGACGAGAACGAGATTTCGTATCCGCTCGCAACGACCAAAGGTCGTTTGGCGATTTTTTATATTTTAAAAATTCGAAAAGAGTAAAAAGTTATGATCAAAAGATCTTTTTTTCTGCAGAAAAAAATAGAGGCCACTTACTTGTAGTGCACCAACCCTAGTGCGCCACGAGTAAGTTAGGCGGGATTCGAAATTCGAATCACTACCCGACCACCTAATCCTCCATATATATTTTCCCCACCGACCCCTTATCTCCTCCACTTCCACTTATCCTCCCTTCTCCACTTCTTCTCCCTTCTCCACCTTCTCCTTCTCCTTGTCCTCCACCTCTCCTACCTTCTTCTTCTCCTCACTTCTCCTTCTCTCTCTGGCTGCACCCACCTTCGATGGCGCCCTCCTCCGACCACCTCCGGCTACACCCTTCCCGACCATCCTCCGATGGCGCCCTACCCCATGCACCTCCGGACGCAACCTCCTCCACCATACTCCGACCGTGCCCTCCTCCGAATGCACCCTCCTCCACCAGCCTCTGACCACACCCTCCTCTGACCACCTCCAGTAGCGACCTCCTTCAACAAGGCTACAACACCGACGACGATGGTGGCCGGCTGCTCGATCTAGATCTAGATCAAATGTCGCTTTTTTTTGAAATTTGAAACCGTACCCATGGCGCACAACACCTAGTGCGCCACGGCTAACTTTTCATACGCGTGGCGCACCACCTAGTGCGCCACGGCTAACTTTTCATACTGGTGGCGCACCACCAAGTGCGCCATGGCTAACTTTTACCCGTAGTGCGCGCCTCATGGCGCACCCCTAGTGTGCCATGGATGATCAAAATAGGTGCGCCATAGATTAGCTGTTTTCTAGTAGTGTTTGCCACTCTACCAGAGTTGTGGTCTCGATGACCGTGCCTATGGTGTCTTCAACCGCCCATCCTCTGCTTCCTTGCTGCCGAAAGCTACCCAACCGTACTGGAGCAGCTTCACCGTTGTCCACAAGATGGGATCTAGTTCAACAAGTTCCATGTCCACTGCTCCAGACTAGCTACACGGTCGTCACTGTTGACTACACCTGGCATCGACCGCCCAAGATCTACTTCCTCGACGCTAACAGCCACCGCAACCGTGACACCCTTGGTGACCTAGACGTCACTCGCACAATACCGATGATGCTTAGATGCCTCTCCGACCAAGCTAACCAAATCTCCAACCTGTTTTTGTTTTGTCAGCGGTATCGCAGGTTCAAGCCTGACGCAGTGAACTGCATTTTTGTAATCGTGTTAGTACATACAAGTCACTAGGCATACTTGTTCTTCGTGCTAGTACATACAAGGTCATTAGACATGTTGGTTTGCATTCGCTGCTCTACAAATTTCAAGTCATGCACATGTATGTTATTTTGTCATGCACATGTTCTTATCTTAGCTGCTCCGTACACCAGTAAATGCCTGCTATTTTGTAGTTCTTGCAAAATGTAATGTCAGTGGAAAATATTAGTGCGGATTCCCTACTCCACAGTTACTGACTCTATCTGGTTATTCCTGAGCTAAGTTCCTGCTATTATTTCCTCCCTGGTATCATTCTACTATCCTATAGTACCCGTTCAAACTCTTCATACTATTTTGATTATAATTTTGTTGTTGCCATCTGGTTCTTCAAAAGCTAAAACACTAACTATTTTCTTTTTCTTTGTGTAGACCTCAAAAAGGCAACACTGAACATGTTGGTTTGCATAGCCTATAGGTCCACCAGTAATGCCATTGTATATTTTCTGGTGCTAGTTCGTCCTAATCAATGGCATAATTATTCCTTACTGTATAGTTCATTCGTGTTTTCTATTCGTGCTCGACAAGTTCTGGTATGATGCGATTATAATTTCTATGTGGTTCATTCTTAGCTACGAAAATAACTACATGCCATTGTGTAGCTCACCACAATTTACGAGTCACCCAACGTCTCTTGCATTCTAGGAGATACCACTGCAACCATATATATTTGTTGAAATGTCCTGGCTAGTTTATACTAAAATTCTAAGAAACACTTTGTTTGATTGGTCATTTCATTGTTGGCATACTTGTCTAATGCTTGTTTGTCATGTTCTACAGGTTCACAAGCCACACCATTATATCTCATATCTAGTTCTAGTTCGTCCTAGGCAACGGCATAACTATCCTCTACTATATAGTTCATTCATGGTTTGCATTCCTGCTCTACAAATTCATATTATGCAGTTATAATTTCTATCTGGTTCATTCTTAGCTATGAGTAGTTTGTCTTGTTTGCTGTATTAACTTGTTATTTAGTTAGTTTCAGACTGCAATTATTGTTGTCGCCACCAAAGAGGGGACAGCAAGATCATGTTTGAAGGTGGTTTTCCAATTTAGTTGTCACACCCAAAGGGAGATGTACTTGATGGATTGAGAAAGCAAACTGAGAACTCTGCTATCAACTTGATTGGCAACTAAAATGCTGAATTTTCTTTCCCTTTTCTTCATATTATGTAATATTTTTAAGAAGATTGCAGCTGATGTAATATCTAGATAACTCACATAGGCCACGTAGGCATTTAATTGATGATGTCCATGCATGGCGGTACCAGAATTGCGCCAGCCAGGTCAATCAGGTAACAATATAGGGTTTTTTTTATTTTCCCTTCTTGTATTGGGCCTACCATGAACAGTAAAAGATGCTCATAATTATACTGATTTTATGATATTTGCATGGGCTTCAGAAAGGCCAAAACTATAGATGTCCGTGAACGTAATGGGCCTACCCTCATGTTGAGGGGTAACCTCGTGGGTGGCCCGATCTTCACAGATCTCGTGGTCAAATCGATGGGAAGGCGAGGGGAAAGGGAGAAGGTAGCAGAAGCAAACGCACACCTCGAGAAGAACTTTATGAACACACGCAAAACTCACATGATACAAGGCCGATTGCTCTCGCTAGTAGCCACCGGTCTGATAGAATCCTCACAAGGAAGATTGGTCAACATGCTCCCTCGATCCCAAGCGAAGAGGGAAGAATACCATGGAGAGGGTCTTGACGTCTTGGCAAAGGGCACCAATGCCAAGGCCTTGTACAACGAGGGAGGCGTGATGCAAACTCCAACGAGGTGGTGACGATAGTCGGTCCCCTTTACCAAGGGGATGAGGCAAAACTAGAGATTCCACAAATGCGGTGTCTTTAGTCTATCATCTATTCCTAGGGTTACATGAGGGGTGGGGGAACTATATATAGGCCAGCCACATAATAAGGGGTAGTTTCGGCATAAAACTAGGGTTTCTAGGGATAAGAGGGGTACATGGGTCGGAGGCCTAGCTCAAGGCACGCAGACCCATTCCACTTAGGCCAGAGACTTCGGGTGTAGGGGCCAGGAGACTCTGGGGTGGCGAGAGACTCTAGGGTGTGCCTCGCTCTTCGGGGTGGACTCCAGGGAGGTATGCAGAGACTTCGAGGCAGGCGATCGGAGTTCAGGCCGGAGTCCTAGGGCAGAGACTCATGTGCAAAGGGTAGGAAACTCTGGTGTCGAAGGGCTAGAGACTCTGGTGTGGCTGGAGGACTCCACGGTGGACGTTCCTCTCCGGGCTTGTCTCCGGAGGGGGGTACTAAATGCTCCTAGGGTGAGTCCGGAGTCTTGGTCGTGGTCTAGGTCAGAGACTCCGGGGTTGGAGGCGGGAGACTCCGGGCTTTAGGGCCGGAGACTCTAGTTTTGGAGGTGGAAGCTCCTTGTCCATCTTCTTGGGTGACTTGGGGATGAGCTTGGGGACTTGGCGTTATAGATGTAGTAGCATCCGTAAGATGGGCTACATCAGCTCCCCCTTTCAAAAAGAGTCGCCCTCGACTCTTCATGCTCATCACTAAGAATAGGATGTCGAGAGACCTTCTTGATCCTAGGGTTCACCATGTATTCGTCCTTGAGAAGCTCCATGTGGCAACTCTTCAATGTTCCTTCACCTTCCCTGAAGCCTACAAAGCTGACAACAAAAGCGAAGCAACACCCAAAGAGTAGCCAATTCATGAAGATTATAGCATGAGTCCTCAAGTAGAAGGAAGTCACCTTAGGATGTAGAGATGGCTCATTGAAGGGCTGCCATAGGTAATTCTCTTCGGTTCGTCTTGTCAACTCTTGATTAGTAGAAGTTGACATGTATGGATTCATACCTTCACACAACAAAGACCAAGCAAAATATTGTCATGCATGATAGAGGAGCATGTCATTTGTGGCATGTCCATTCTTGTTCACAACACTATTAGCACAATGCATGTATAACAAATGGAATGCATATGCAAGGTCAAAGTGCATGGAATTCGTTTGAACATCATCCAAATGTGGGAACTCAAAAACTCCATTAAGCGTCTTAGTGTGGCACTCAAAGCAATTGACGAAGATATTGATCAAGATATTTGATGCAAGAATAGGAGAATTCGGCAAAAACACATGAGGGAGAATATCCAAACAACATCATTATGTGTGCAAACCAACCATTGGAAAGAAATGTTTGACATGTTGGATGTCACAAACAAATCATCAAACACAAATATGATGGGGATATGAGTATCACAAGCGGAAGCAAAAACAACATTTTTGCAAAAAAGCCATATGAAAGACCAATTGTTCCTTATGTTTGTTGCAACAAAAATACAAGATGCTTGGAAGCTCTCATGACAATACATGCTCATAATGGCAATATGGTTGCACACAAACATCGGGAAGAGAAATTATTCAACATTTTTGTTGCAACACACAAAGCATCAATATCCAATAGCAATGAAACATGATTGTCACAAGGTGAAAGAATACCATTAACCTGCTTGTAAGCTAACATAGGAAAGAGCAATTTTTCAACATGAAAGATGCAAAGCATGCAAAAGGTATCAGAGTTGGGTTAGATCTTGAACTCACTTGGGGG
>CAJUXJ010001720.1:0-112253 GCA_910589775.1 Avena eriantha
TCCTAGTGATTGGAATGATATAGAACTTCTTAATAGCGTCAAAACCTATTTGAATAATAGTTTTTCAATGAAGGATCTTGGCGAAGCGGCATACATTCTAGGCATCAAGATATATAGAGATAGATCAAGACGCCTAATAGGGCTTTCACAAAGTACATACTTGGACAAAGTTCTAAGAAGTTTAGAATGGAAGATAGCAGAAAGGGTTCGTGCCCATGTTGTCAGGTTAGACCTTGAGTAAAACTCAAAGTCCAGCTACGGCAGAAGATAGAGAGAAAATGAATAAAATTCCCTATGCCTCAGCCATAGGTTCTATCATGTATGCCATGCTGTGTACAAGACCGGATATAGCACATGCTGTTAGTTTGACTAGCAGATATCAAAGTGATCCTGGAGAGGAACACTGGACAGCGGTCAAGAATATCCTAAAGTACCTGAATAGGACTAAGGATATGGTTCTTTCTTATGGAGGTGATGAACAGCTTGTTGTAAACGGTTACACCGATGCTAGTTGGAACACCGATCCGGATGACTCGAAGTCACAGTCGGGTTACGTATTTATTTTGAATGGTGCTACAGTGAGCTGGAGGAGTGCGAAGCAAAGCGTTGTGGCAAAATCTTCAACTAATCGGAATACATAGCTGCTTCGGAGGCTGCACAAGAAGCCGTTTGGATGAAGGAATTCATTACTGAACTCGGCGTGGTTCCCAGTGCGTTGGACCCGATGGCCATCTACTGTGACAACACAGGTGCCATAGCTAATGCACAGGAGTCAAGGTCACATAGCAAGCTGAAGCACATCAAGCTACGTTTCCACGCTATTCGCGAGTATGTCCGAGATGGTGACATAAAGATTTGCAAAGTACACACTGATCTGAATGTGGCAGATCCGTTGACTAAACCTCTCCCTAGGGCAAAGCATGACCAACACCAAAACGCCATGGGTGTTCGGTATATTACCATGTAATCTAGATTATTGACTCTAGTGCAAGTGGGAGACTGTTGGAGATATGCCCAAGAGGCAATAATAAAGTGATTATTATTATATCTTTGTGTTTATGATGAATGTTTACATCCCATGCTATAATTGTATTATTAGGAAACACTAATACATGTGTGTTTTGTAAACATATATGAGTCCCTAGTAAGCCTCTTGTTGAACTAGCTTGTTGATTAATTGATGATCATGGTTTCCTGATCATGGACATTGGATGTGATTAATAACAAGGTTATATCATTAGGAGAATGATGTGATGGACACACACCCATAGTAAGCGTAGCATAAGATCAAGTCATTAAGTTCATATTGCTGTAAGCTTTCAAATACATAGTAACCTATTCCTTCGACCATGAGGTTATGTTAATCACCATCACCGGATGGATACTTTGATGACATCAAACGCCGCTTCGTAACTGGGTGGTTATAAAAGTGTCATTGGGTATTCTGAAAGTATGTGTTGAAGCGCATGAACCAAGATTGGGATTTGTCCATCCATATGACGGATAGATATGCTCTGGGCCCTCTCGGTGGAATGTCATCTAGTTAGCTTGCAAGTATGTGACTAGGTCACAAGGGATGACATATCACGGAACGAGTAAAGAGTACTTATCAGTAACGAGGTAGAACTAGGTATGGAGATACCGACGATCAAACCTCGGATAAGTATAGTATCGCGAGACAAAGGGAATTAGTTTCGTATGTAAATGGTTTAATCGATCGCGAAGTCATCGTTGAGTATGTGGGAGCCATTATGGATCTCCAGGTCCCGCTGATGGTTATTGATATGAGATGTGTCTCTATCATGTCTACATATTCACGAACCGTAGGGTGACACACTTAAGGTTCGAAGTTGTTTTAAGTAGATATGGAATGTGCGTTGGAGACCGAATGTTGTTCGGAGTCTCGGAATGGATCCGGGACATCACGAGGAGATCCGGAATGGTCCGGAGAATAAGATTCATATATAGGAGATCATTTTATGAGATAGGAAATGTTCCGGAGTATTTGTATGAGAGTTCTAGAAGGTTTCGGAATGTTCCGCAAGGTTCTGGAAGATATCTTGGAGTTTGCTTGAAAAACAAGATAGGGATCAAGGAGTCCTGGTGGGTCAAGATACGGATTCGTGGGGGAGGAGGACTCCTCCCCCCTCCTCCAATCCGCCGGCCAAGGGAGGAGAGGAGTCCTACAAGGACTCCCCTCCCCATGGCGCCATCCCCTCTTGAAATAGAGGGGCAGGGGCGCCCCCTCCTCCCTTGCTCCCATAACATCCAATCTCTGCCGCCTCTCTCCTCCACCATATTCTGCACAGGCATAGGCGAAGCCCTGCAGAATTCTCTACTCCACCACCACCACCACGCCGTCGTGCTGCTGGGATTCCGTGGAGAAGATCTACTACCTCCGCTGCTCGCTGGAACGGGGAGAGGAAGGTCTACTTCGACTCCGCACGTGTGACCGACTGCGGAAGCGCTGCCGAATCGTGGCGCCGGAAGGATCGTCAACTTGACCAAGGGCGGAAGCGCTACTGGAAACGCGACGCCGGAAGGATCGTCTACTTGACCGAAGGCGGAAGCGCTGCTGGAACGCGACGCCGGAAGGATCGTCCGCACGATCTTGAGATCGGCAAGTGATCGACTACATCAACCACGAGATCTAATCTCATTAACGCTTTCGGATCTACGAGGGTTAGTTCCTATATATCTCGTTGCTCATGTCTCATAGATTAGATCTTGGCTTTTATCTAGATTAGATCTGGGTTTTGTTCGTTCTTGCGGTAGAAATTTTTTGTTTTCCATGCTACGAACCCATCAGTGGTATCAGAGCCGTATCTATGCGTAGATCTGTTGCACGAGTAGAACACAATGTTTTTGTGGGCGTTGATGCTTTTGTTGTCGGTGTCTTAGCGTGTACTTTGCATCTTGCGGCATGGTGGGATGAAGCGGCTCGGGCTAACATTACATGTCATCGCACATGAGACTTGCTCCACGCTTGACGTGCAACTTGCCTTGCACAAGTGGCTTTGCGGGTGTCTGTCTCTCCCACCATAGTTAAGATTCAATTTACAATGAGCATCTTGACAACACTTGTATCAACGTTGTGGTTCATGTTCGTAGGTAAGATTGGTCTTATGCGAAAGCCCCAAACCACGTAAAACTTGCAAAGAAAATTAGAGGCGTCTAACTTGTTTTTGCAGGGGTTTTGTGATGTGATATGGACAACATGTGATTGTGATTGTATTTGATGTATGCAATGATCCTTGTTGTAATATGGCAACCGGCAGGAGCCTAATGGTTGTCTTTAATTCTGTTAAGACCTGCGTGTCTATTCATCTTGTAATAGCTTTATTCCAAGTAGTTGTAATAGTTGCTGGTGATGATGGACAACCATGAAGCGGCGCCACTGACCTTGACGCAATGCTGGTGATGATGGAGATCATGTTCGTGCTTTGGAGATGGAGATCAAAGGCGCAAGAAGAAAAGGCCATATCATATCACACTAATTGTGAATTGCCTGTGATGTTAATCCTTTATGCATCTTGTATTGCTTAGATCGCGACGGTAGCATTATAAGATGATCCCTCTCACTAAATATCAAGTAATAAAGTGTTCACCCTTAGTTGGCACCGTTGCTAAGACTCGTCGTTTCGAAGCATCTCATGATGATCAGATGTGATAGATTCTACGTGTGCATACAACGGGTGCAAGCCAGATTTGCACATGCGGAAACTAAGGTTGTCTTGACGAGCCTAGCATGTACAGACATGGTCTTGGAACATGGAATACCGAAAGGTAGAGCATGAGTCATATAATTGATATGATGAACATGAAGATTGTTCGCCGATGAAACTACATCTTCTCTCGTGAAGATCGGACTTGGTGTAGTGGACTTGGTTCGTGTAATCACTAAGACAATGTGAGGGATGTTGTTTTGAGTGGGAGTTCACCTAGTTACTTTAATAAATTTGAACTCAATTTGTCATAAACTTAGTCTAAACTACTTGCAAATTGTTGTAGATTATGGCGACCCCCTCCATCAATTTCAATGCGTTCCTAGAGAAAGAAAAACTTAAGAACAATGGAAGCAATTTCACGGACTGGTTCCGTGGTCTGAAGATCGTCCTCAGGGCTGGTCAGTTGACCTATGTGCTCGATGCACCGCTAGGTGACCCACCTGCAGATAATGCCACCGATGACGAAAAGAAAGTTTTCGCCACTCGGAAGAATCATTACTCCACAGTTCAGTGTGCCATCCTGTACGGTTTAGAAGCGGAGCTCCAACAGCGTTTTGAGCACCACGACCCGTTCGAGATCATTAAGGAGCTCAGGCTAATTTTTGAGACTCGCGCGGCCATGGAGAGCTATGAGGCCTCCGAGAAATTCTTTAACTGTAAGATGGAAGAAGGAAGCTCCGTTAGCGAGCACGTGCTCACCATGTCTGGGTACGCTAAGAAGCTCCAAGAGTTGGGAATATCGATTCCTAATGAATTGGGGATTCACCGTCTCCTTCAATCACTGCCACCAAGTTACAAGAACTTTGTGATGAACTACAACATGCACTGCATGAACAAGACGTTGCCTGAACTGTCGTCCATGCTAAAAACTGCTGAAGTGGAGATCAAGAAGGAGCACCAAGTGTTGATGGTCAATAAGACCACCAATTTCAAGAAACGGGGCAAGCCTAAGAACAAGGGCAACTTCAAGAAGGACGGCAAGAAAGCTGCCGCACCTGCTAAGAAGCCCAAGGCTGGTCCTAATCCTGAAACTGAGTGCTTCTACTGCAAGGGAGCTGGTCACTGGAAGCGTAACTGCCCCAAGTACCTGGCGGATCTGAAGAACGGCAACATCAAGAAGAAAGGTATATTTGATATATGTGTTATAGATGTGTATCTTACTAGTAATCGTAGTAGTGCCTGGGTATTTGATACTGGTTCGGTTGCTCATATTTGTAACTCGAAACAGGAGCTACGGAATAAACGAAGACTAGCAAGAGACGAGGTGACGATGCGCGTTGGAAATGGCTCCAAGGTTGATGTGATCGCCGTCGGCACGCTCCCTCTACATCTACCTTCGGGATTAGTTTTAAATTTAAATAATTGTTATTTGGTGCCTGCGTTAAGCATGAACATTATATCTGGATCCTGTTTATTGCGAGACGGTTACTCTTTTAAATCTGAGAATAAAGGTTGTTCGATTTATATGAGTAATATCTTTTATGGTAATGCACCTGAGATGAATGGTTTATTCTTGCTAAATCTCGATAGTAGTGATACACATGTTCACAACATAGATGCTAAACGAATTAAATTGAATGATAATTCTACATACATGTGGCACTGTCGCCTTGGTCACATTGGAGTGAAGCGCATGAAGAAACTCCATTCAGATGGACTTCTTGAATCACTTGATTTTGAATCACTTGAAAGATGCGAAGCATGTCTAATGGGAAAAATGACTAAGACTCCATTTTCTGGTACAATGGAGCGAGCTACAGACTTATTGGAAATAATACATACCGATGTGTGCGGTCCAATGAGTGTAGCATCGCGTGGTGGATATCGTTATGTTCTCACCTTCACGGATGACTTGAGTAGATATGGGTATATCTACTTCATGAAACATAAGTCCGAAACTTTCGAGAAGTTTAAGGAATTTCAAAGTGAAGTGGAGAATCATCGTAACAAGAAGATTAAGTTTCTGCGTTCTGATCGCGGGGGTGAATATCTGAGTTGCGAGTTTAGCATGCATTTAAAGAAATGTGGAATACTTTCACAGTTGACACCGCCGGGAACACCACAGCGTAATGGTGTGTCCGAACGTCGTAATCGAACTCTCTTGGATATGATTCGGTCTATGATGTCTCTTACAGATTTACCGTTATCATTTTGGGGCTATGCATTAGAGACAGCCGCATTCACTTTAAATAGGGCACCATCTAAATCCGTTGAAACGACACCGTACGAATTGTGGTTTGGTAAGAAACCTAAGTTGTCGTTCCTTAAAGTTTGGGGTTGCGAAGCATACGTAAAGAAGTTACAACCTGATAAGCTAGAACCCAAAGCGGAGAAATGCGTCTTCATAGGATACCCTAAAGAAACAATTGGGTATACCTTCTATCATAGATCCGAAGGCAAAGTTTTTGTTGCAAAGAATGGATCCTTTCTTGAGAAGGAGTTTCTCTCGAAAGAAGTGACTGGAAGGAAAGTAGAACTCGATGAGGTTATTGAACCTTCTCTCGGATTTGAGAGTAGCGCAGCACCGGAAGATGTTTTGGTGCCGCCTGCACCAATTGAAGAGGAAGCTAATGATAATGATCATGAAACTTCGAACGAAGTTACTACTGAACCTCGCAGGTCAACGAGGGTTCGTACCACTCCTGATTGGTATGACTCTGCCTTGAACGTCATGTTGGTGGACAACGATGATGACCCTGCGACGTATGAAGAAGCTATGGTGAGCCTAGATTCCGACAAATGGCTAGAAGCCATGAAATCCGAAATGGGATCCATGTACGAAAACCAAGTGTGGACTTTGGTGGACTTACCGGATGGCCGTAAGGCTGTCGAGAACAAATGGATTTTCAAGAGAAAAACAGATGCTGATGGTAATGTTACCGTCTATAAAGCTCGACTTGTCGCGAAAGGGTTCCGACAAATTCAAGGAGTTGACTATGATGAGACATTCTCACCAGTAGCGAAGCTAAAATCTGTGAGGATTTTGTTAGCAATTGCTGCACATTTCGATTATGAGATTTGGCAGATGGATGTCAAAACGGCGTTCCTTAATGGTGATATTGAGGAAGAGTTGTATATGGTACAACCCAAGGGTTTTGTCAATCCTAAAGATGCTAACAAGGTATGCAAACTTCAGCGCTCCATTTATGGACTGAAGCAAGCATCCCGTAGTTGGAATCAACGTTTTGATAAGGTAATCAAAAACTTTGGATTTATACAAACTTATGGAGAAGCTTGTATTTACAAGAAAGTGAGTGGGAGCTCTGTAGCATTCCTAGTACTATATGTAGATGACATATTGTTGATTGGGAATGATATAGAACTTCTTAATAGCGTCAAAACCTATTTGAATAATAGTTTTTCAATGAAGGATCTTGGCGAAGCGGCATACATTCTAGGCATCAAGATATATAGAGATAGATCAAGACGCCTAATAGGGCTTTCACAAAGTACATACTTGGACAAAGTTCTAAAGAAGTTTAGAATGGAAGATAGCAAGAAAGGGTTCGTGCCCATGTTGTCAGGTTAGACCTTGAGTAAAACTCAAAGTCCAGCTACGGCAGAAGATAGAGAGAAAATGAATAAAATTCCCTATGCCTCAGCCATAGGTTCTATCATGTATGCCATGCTGTGTACAAGACCGGATATAGCACATGCTGTTAGTTTGACTAGCAGATATCAAAGTGATCCTGGAGAGGAACACTGGACAGCGGTCAAGAATATCCTAAAGTACCTGAATAGGACTAAGGATATGGTTCTTTCTTATGGAGGTGATGAACAGCTTGTTGTAAACGGTTACACCGATGCTAGTTGGAACACCGATCCGGATGACTCGAAGTCACAGTCGGGTTACGTATTTATTTTGAATGGTGCTACAGTGAGCTGGAGGAGTGCGAAGCAAAGCGTTGTGGCAAAATCTTCAACTAATCGGAATACATAGCTGCTTCGGAGGCTGCACAAGAAGCCGTTTGGATGAAGGAATTCATTACTGAACTCGGCGTGGTTCCCAGTGCGTTGGACCCGATGGCCATCTACTGTGACAACACAGGTGCCATAGCTAATGCACAGGAGTCAAGGTCACATAGCAAGCTGAAGCACATCAATCTACCTTTCCACGCTATTCGCGAGTATGTCCGAGATGGTGACATAAAGATTTGCAAAGTACACACTGATCTGAATGTGGCAGATCCGTTGACTAAACCTCTCCCTAGGGCAAAGCATGACCAACACCAAAACGCCATGGGTGTTCGGTATATTACCATGTAATCTAGATTATTGACTCTAGTGCAAGTGGGAGACTGTTGGAGATATGCCCAAGAGGCAATAATAAAAGTGATTATTATTATATCTTTGTGTTTATGATGAATGTTTACATCCCATGCTATAATTGTATTATTAGGAAACACTAATACATGTGTGTTTTGTAAACATATATGAGTCCCTAGTAAGCCTCTTGTTGAACTAGCTTGTTGATTAATTGATGATCATGGTTTCCTGATCATGGACATTGGATGTGATTAATAACAAGGTTATATCATTAGGAGAATGATGTGATGGACACACACCCATAGTAAGCGTAGCATAAGATCAAGTCATTAAGTTCATATTGCTGTAAGCTTTCAAATACATAGTAACCTATTCCTTCGACCATGAGGTTATGTTAATCACCATCACCGGATGGATACTTTGATGACATCAAACGCCGCTTCGTAACTGGGTGGTTATAAAAGTGTCATTGGGTATTCTGAAAGTATGTGTTGAAGCGCATGAACCAAGATTGGGATTTGTCCATCCATATGACGGATAGATATGCTCTGGGCCCTCTCGGTGGAATGTCATCTAGTTAGCTTGCAAGTATGTGACTAGGTCACAAGGGATGACATATCACGGAACGAGTAAAGAGTACTTATCAGTAACGAGGTAGAACTAGGTATGGAGATACCGACGATCAAACCTCGGATAAGTATAGTATCGCGAGACAAAGGGAATTAGTTTCGTATGTAAATGGTTCAATCGATCGCGAAGTCATCGTTGAGTATGTGGGAGCCATTATGGATCTCCAGGTCCCGCTGATGGTTATTGATATGAGATGTGTCTCTATCATGTCTACATATTCACGAACCGTAGGGTGACACACTTAAGGTTCGAAGTTGTTTTAAGTAGATATGGAATGTGCGTTGGAGACCGAATGTTGTTCGGAGTCTCGGAATGGATCCGGGACATCACGAGGAGATCCGGAATGGTCCGGAGAATAAGATTCATATATAGGAGATCATTTTATGAGATAGGAAATGTTCCGGAGTATTTGTATGAGAGTTCTAGAAGGTTTCGGAATGTTCCGGAAGGTTCTGGAAGATATCTTGGAGTTTGCTTGAAAAACAAGATAGGGATCAAGGAGTCCTGGTGGGTCAAGATACGGATTCGTGGGGGAGGAGGACTCCTCCCCCCACCTCCAATCCGCCGGCCAAGGGAGGAGAGGAGTCCTACAAGGACTCCCCTCCCCATGGCGCCATCCCCTCTTGAAATAGAGGGGCAGGGGCGCCCCCTCCTCCCTTGCTCCCATAACGTCCAATCTCTGCCGCCTCTCTCCTCCACCATATTCTGCATAGGCATAGGCGAAGCCCTGCAGAATTCTCTACTCCACCACCACCACCACGCCGTCGTGCTGCTGGGATTCCGTGGAGAAGATCTACTACCTCCGCTGCTCGCTGGAACGGGGAGAGGAAGGTCTACTTCGACTCCGCACGTGTGACCGACTGCGGAAGCGCTGCCGAATCGTGGCGCCGGAAGGATCGTCAACTTGACCAAGGGCGGAAGCGCTACTGGAACGCGACGCCGGAAGGATCGTCTACTTGACCGAAGGCGGAAGCGCTGCTAGAACGCGACGCCGGAAGGATCATCCACACGATCTTGAGATCGGCAAGTGATCGACTACATCAACCACGAGATCTAATCTCATTAACGCTTTCGGATCTACGAGGGTTAGTTTCTATCTATCTCGTTGCTCATGTCTCATAGATTAGATCTTGGCTTTTATCTAGATTAGATCTGGGTTTTGTTCGTTCTTGCGGTAGAAAATTTTTGTTTTCCATGCTACGAACCCATCAATGTGGTGGTAACCCCTCCACATTAAAATGCCTCTTCACATTCCCCTTTAAAGTCCCTACTTTAAATGCATTAAAATTCTCCAAGTTTAATGCTCTCTCATTTAATAAAACTCTTTTATTAAATTTATTCAGAATTTTGTTAATTACATTAATTAACAAACATTCACATATAACCCCTTGCAATATTTCAATATCACATGCAGAACCATTTTCTGCAATTTCACCCGAAACAATTCCTACGCTTTGCAATTCTTTCGTCTGAAACATATGTGCTCCAAAATGGTGTTCGGTAAGTCTTAAGTGTGTCACCCTATGGTTCGTGAATAATGCAGACATGATTGAGACTTCTCTCAGATCAATAATCAGAAGTGGGACCTCGAGATCCATACTGATTCCTACACATTCAACGATGACTTCTGTGATCGTGAGAACCTTTAACACTAGTAACTAAATCCCTTTGTCTCGCGATATATTACATGTCCGAGATTCGATCATTGGTATCTCCATACCTAGTTTGATCTCGTTACCGACATGCACTCTTTTCTCATTCCCGTGATATAACATTCTAGTGATCACATCACTTGCTTGCAAGCTATCTTAATGTGATATCACCGAGAGGGCCCAGAGTATATCTATCCGTCATCGGGATTGACAAATTCCACTCTTGATCCATGAGCCTCAACATAACACCGTCGTATTACTGAACCCACATTTATAGTCACCCTGTTACGGTGTGACGTTTGGTGTTATCAAGATACTCTTCTGGTGTTAGCAATTAACATGATCTCATGGTCTAAGGACTAAGATTACTTCGTATGATGTTATAGCAATATAAACATAATGACTTTGATCGTAATGCTATACTTCAGATGAATGTTCATCACATCATTCCACCAATGTTGTGACCTCGTTATTAACAACATCCAATGTCCATGATCAGGAAACCTTGATCATCTTGTCAATCTACGAGCTAGTCTATAAGAGAGGCATAACTAGGAACCCTTTTTGTTTATTAAACACACATGTATTGACGTTTCCGATCAATACAATTATAGAATGCAAAATAAACATTTATCATAAACATGGAATAAGATAATAACCACTTTATTTTTTCCTCTCGGGCATATTCCCTTCACCACCAAGTCCAGCACCACAAAGTAGCGGTGCATCCGTGATCGCACACACGTCCGGTACCCCGACAACCTCCGTCCCTCGCTCCAGCAAAGCAGCGGAAGCATCAACTCCTTTCCAGATAAAGCCACCGGGAACATGTATCTCGCTAATCCGAGACCATGGGGAATAACTAGAGGGGGAGAGAGATCCTTCACGAGGAGGTGTGTGTTGTGAGGAGGAGAGGGGGGCCTTTTATAGGGAAGAGGGGGGGCACCCAAGGGCCATGGCGTGGCAGCCATGGTGGTGCCCCCACTCTTCCACATTCATGTGGGTGGAGCTCCCACTCCCATAAAAAGCCTCCACTCAAAATTCCACTCACACATGCATTAAATTTCCACCAAATTTAATGCAAGCTTTCATTAAATAAAATTATTTTATTTATTTATATTCGGAATCTTGTTAATTACATTAATTAACAAACATTCACATAAAAACCCCTGCAACATTTCAATATCACATGCAGAACCAATTTTAGCAATTTCACCCTAAACAGTTTCGGTGTCTACTGAAATAATTCCAGCGCTTTCTTAAATCTTTATCTGAAACATATTTTCTCCAAATGGTGTCAGTATCCCTTAAGTGTGGCACCCTTTGGTTCATGAATAATGCAAACATGATCGAGACCCCTCTCTGATCAATAATCAGCAGCGGGACCTGGAGATCCGTACTGACTCCCACATATTCAACGATGACTCTTGTGATCGTGTGAACCTTTAACATCGTAACTAAATCCCTTTGTCTCATGATATATTACATGTACGAGATTCGATCATTGGCATCCAAATACCTAGTTTGATCTCGTTACCGACATGCACTCTTTTCTCATTCCCGTGATATAACATTCTAGTGATCATATCACTTGCTTGCAAGGTATTTCAATGTGATATCACCGAGAGGGCCAGAGTATATCTATCTGTCATCGGGATGGACAAATCCCACTCTTGATCCATGAGCCTCAACATAACACCTTCTTAGCACTGAACCCACCTTTATAGTCACCCTGTTACGGTGTGACATTTGATGTTATGAAGATACTCTTCCGGTGTTAGAAATTAACATGATCTCATGGTCTAAGGACTAAGATTACTTCGTATGATGTTATAGCAATATAAACATAATGACTCTGATTGTAATGTTATACTTCGGATGAATGTTCATCACATCATTCCACCAATGTTGTGACCTCGTTATTAACAACATCCAATGTCCATGATTAGGAAACCTTGATCCATCTTGTTAATCAACGAGCTAGTTTATATGAGGGGCATTACTAGGAACTTTGTATTTTGTTTATTAAGCACACATGTATTAACGTTTCCAATTAATACAATTATCGCATGCAAAAGAAACATTTATCATAAACATGGAATAAGATAATAACCAATTTATTATTGCCTCTCGGGCATATTCCCTTCACCCGGGGCAAGCCGTCCCTCGAGTGGGTCCTGGTCATGGCCAAACCACCGTCATGGCCCGGCTGCCCTTCCTGGACAGCTAGACCACGACCAGCGTCCAGTGGTCCACCAATAGCGTCACCAGGCAGCCGCTCAACACGGCTCGTTGAAGACCTTAGCTCCCCATTCAACCCGAGGACGCCCGCCTGGATCAAAGAGGAGTCGGGCCGCATGTCCTGGTCCGCGGTGGGCATGGTCGGAGAAGTGCCGCAGTCGACCAGCCCCTCCTGGGCCAGTCCCTGTGCCGAGGCCCCATGAACCACCTCCAGAAACACCGGTTCCAACACCGATCCCTCCCGGCAAGGAATAGAACGACCCATAAAATTAGGTTTGCAGCGAGCAGGTGACGCTGACCGTGGAGTAGTCACAGTCCTAGCAGAAGCCACCCTCAAAGCATCCTGTAGCTGTGAAGGAGAGACTCGAGGTGAAGCCACAACAGGTGTGACACCACGGAGAGGAGAGCGCACCGGAAGCGACTCAAGAATCTCCTTTCCCCGCAGCGTAGCGGGATTGGGATTAAAAGGAGTGACCGCAATCAGACGTGAGGACTCATGTGCCAACAACTGTGCCCTTATTGCCAATGTCGGCCATGTACGGAGTGGGCTGTTGCTGCTTGAGAATAGGGCACCTCAAGGTGGGATGAGCGGAGCCATCACAAATGTAACAGTAGTGAGCCACCTTGCAGTCCTTAGTCACATGGGTATTGACCGCACACTTCCAGCAGCGATCAGTCTTCACATTCTTCTTACCCACAATACCAGAACTCGGTGCATTAGGAACAACTTCCAAGGTGGCAACCACCGGCATAGCAGAATCAACGGGCCCCTGCAAAACATATGGGTATGGTCCATGTTGTCCCGATGCCTGGAAGGGAACACCCGCTGCCACAGCGGGATACCCATACTGCCCATCTGACTGCTGGTGAAACTACGGCTGGTATTGAGCAGACTGCGAGGCCGACTGTTGATCCACCTATGTCTTCTTCGTCTTCCGCTTAGGCCCCGTAGCACCCGCAGCTCCGACCCCAACATTAAACGCCTGAGGCGCCGGAGCCTGCGGATACATCGCTTACAGTGGCATTGAGGCTCTACTCGACGACTAACCGCGAAACGGAGGCTACAGCGGTAGCTAACCGAAAGGCAGAAATGGAGGCCTCACACCCATCCCTTGCTGAAAGGCTCCCGGCGGCGACATCGCCAGGGGGCCCGTGAAAGGCGGCCCTCCATGTCCGAAATGTCCAGCCACCGGAACCTGTCCAACAGGCGGAGGGCGGACTCCCGACGCCTGACCTCGGAAGTGCCCCGCGAAGTGGGGAGGCGGCGGTCGGCACAGACCCGGCTGCCCTCGGCGGTGGCGGATGGGCCGGCGCCACCCCAGGCGGATGCGCAGAGTTGCGAGGATTCGGCGCGGCCATCAAGGCTGGACCGAGGATCACTTGGGCAAAGGAGTGCAGGCGAGGCGTTGGCGAGTGAGGAGATCGACGAGGCGGCGGTGACTGAGACGAATGAACGCGAGGTGGTGGCAATAGATGACGAGGCGGTTGTTATCGAGGCGAATAACAAGGAGTCTAAGATGGCAGACTCGAGACCCAGATAGCCCGAGTCGTCTAGCAATCGCACGCCAGCCTCCTGCCTTGTGAACCGAACCGGTGTCCCCACCACTAACCACGTCAGCCGCCACATCACCGCCAGCTCCAGTGCAGCGAGTTGAATCCGGATCGAGACGATCTCGATCTCCCACGACCTCGCCCCGATCGGCCGGCAGAAAATCCCCAAGGATCGGCGGCGCCGAATCCCTACGTGGCGGCAACGGTCCTTTCCAGGGCCGAACGACCAGTCCCCGGCGGAGGAGGAACCCCAACAGCGACGCCACTAGACCTCTCCGACCCACCGGCGTAGACGAAGTCCGACAAGGCGGCAAAAAGCTCCTCGGCAGTGAAGATGGAGACCCCTTCTCCCAGAACCGGGAGGCCGACGTTGCATAACCAATGTCCTCCCAGAACGCCTGCCGCAGCTCGTCGTTCGACTTTCTCCGCCGCCGGCCGACCGTGGTCCAGCCCAGCTCGCCGGAGTCGTCCGCAAGGTCCTCCCTCGCCGCTAGGGCATCACCAGCATCCGAGCCGGAGTCTGAGCCCAGGCACTGAAACCTAGACCCCGTCCCTGCCACCGGCGACCCCAGAGCGCCGGGCACTAGGGTGAGTCGCCGCCCATGACCCATCCTTAGTGTTCACGTGTTAGGTAAGCACCTAAGAAAGGGCTCCTATCACCTGGACTACACTCACGTCTAAAATGGAGGGAATGTAGATGTTTGATGGTCTCACCACTCGGCTGATTGCTTTTTGTCTGTTGTTGTGTCTTTAATGGAGAGAGGATTTCAGTTCCCTGGCCTCTGCACCAATTTGGGATGCACACAGTCATTAAGCATGAGTATCAGGATTTTTAAACTTGGTTAAGCACCAAGCCTGGTCCTGAAGATAAATTGCATGAGTATCAGGATAGCCTGATCCTCAAGTATAAATAGGAACCTTAATTCGCTTCCGCGAGGATTTAAACTCAGGTGTTGGGTTTGTACATCCACTCCCCCAACCAATTCCTACTACTTGGTTTACCGTAGAAAACAAGGATCTCCCTATGATATTCCTAGTCTATGAAGGCATGCATGAGACTAGATTGGTCCATCTGTCGACGGTCTCCATTGTACGAGACTCCTCTCCGAGTTCCTGTTCTTGATCCTTCTCGTCAGCTACAGCGTCCAAGCCCCTTCCTTAATGAAGTTAATCTGTACTTGTGTCTCTCCAGATCTCACATGCCGTCTTTCCACGATCCAGATCCACATGCATTTCGACATAGCACCCTTCCACGATCCAGATTCACATGCATCAAGTCTTCACCGTGATTGATAGGAACTAAGGCGTAACTGCTGGCGATTACAACTCGTCTAGTTATAGTATTAGCAAAATCATATACAAATGCATGTATTCCAATTCTAAAGTAGTTAGTACTAACATGCAGTAGTTATAGGCTAACAAATAAGTTAAAAGATTTAAAAACTATTGCTGAGCCTCTAGCCAATCTAGACATTGCTGAGCATATTTATTTCTAGTTCTATAGCCAGGTGGAGTTCATGTACTAGTGGTGGAGATCAGCCAACTCTAATATTGCAATAACGTATGTTCTAGTGGCCTTACGGATGCACACATGCGAGAAAAAAATAGAAAAACTATAAAAAAAGCACCGCTATAGAGGACGATTCCTCGAAGAAACGACACTACACCACCAAAACAACACCAGTCGTTCAACCACTCCAATAGCAACACCTTCAAGAAGAAAACATTGCACAAGCGTCGTCATTGTCTGATCAAAGATCATAGATTTTCATCTTGTAAAAGGTCCTCACTCGAAAAACAATGTCTTCAACAAGGCCATTATCAGGCACAACCAATTAAGGCCAGACATTGCATTTTCACCCTACAAGGTGACTCGGAACTCCTCATGTGTTTTCCCCTACAAATAGTCACCGCTCCGAGTCACAGATCACGCATTCAGTTGCTCGTCGGCACAAAGATCCATATCACCATTTGCTTCCGTGATGTTATAGCTTTTCTGATCTGACTTCACCGTAGACCGTCTTAGTGACAACAGCTAAGAGAATACACCGAACCGCACCATGCCCTTACAAAGATAATCTTGTAGCACACACAGAACTAAGTGAGTCTCGAAGCGTTTAATTACCTGAATGACTGGCGTTTGTCGTTTGGTCCAAATGTGGGACTAAAAGTGTCAGATTCAAAGAAATTCTTTGGAAGAGACCATTTTGTGCTGAACTTTGAGTTTAATGTCAGTTTTGTCCATCTTGCCTCAACAAATGGATCGCATAGGTTGTGCCGGGATGTCAACAACTCAACACATACGGGGTTATCGGTTTTCACGAGAGAAAATAAAATTGAAAAAGACAAATATGTTCTGCCTGAAAGGTATGTTTAGAGCATCTCCACTCGCGTTCCCAGCGCTTAATTTTGGTCCGGACGCTGAAATTTTGCCCAGTCGCGTTCCCAGGGCGCCGGTTTCGTCCGGATTTCGCCCAAAATTGGTCCGGCGTTCCCAGGCCGAACCCGAGGCGCCGAGAACGGCCTGAGAACGCTGGATGGAGAGAAAACATGGGTGGGCCAGCCCTGTCGGCGAGACACCCCATTTCCCATCACCAGTCGCCTCCCCGCGGTGAAGGATTCCACCCCAAGCCGCCTCGCCGCCATGCCTGCGCCGGCGAAGCTCCGCCCATTCAAGTCGAACTCGTGCTTGTAGATAGGTCCGCAGCCACCGCCGCAAGTTCCACCTGCAACCTAGGGCACTTTCGCCACCCTTCCCTCGCCGTAGCTCAGCCACGCTTCTAGCTCCCACCACCACGCCCGCCAAGTGTTCGACGATTGGTCCATTCGGCCATGGACTCCGATGATGAAGAGCTGTTCGACGTGTTGCTGGAGGAAGAGAACACCGCAGCCGCCGAAGATGTAGAGCACGTTCAGATCCTCGCCTCCCTGGCACGGCTGTACATGCAGACTACAACGCCGAAGCGTGGAGGCTCGGCGAAAGGTCGTCGGAAGTGCAAAGCAAGGCAGCGGGCGGAGGGCTATTGCATGCTGTACGCCAACTACTTCGCCGACGAGCCGCTCCACGAAGAGGCCGTTTTTCCGCGCCGTTTCAGGATGAGCCGAAAGCTCTTCCTTGAGATCGTGCACTCCGTCCGGGAATTCGACCCCTATTTCGTGTGCAGGAAAGACTGCACCGACATGGTTGGGTTTTCCTCACTGCAGGAGTGCACAATGGTTGATTTCATCTAGAACTATGTCAAACATTTTGTCTGTATTCGTATTATGCCGAAATATGCCGAAAACTGGATGAATTTGAGCCAAATTTGGGCGAAAATACGCCGACCTGGGAACTCGGCCTGGGACGCGAGTGGGAAATCGGCCATTCCTAGGCTGAAACTTTTGTCCTTCCGGCGCTATTTAGGTCCGGATTTCGGCCTGGGAACGGCCAACGAGTGGAGATGCTCTTATGCGAGGTATTATTGTTAACCAAAAATGTGCCACCCGGCTGTATAAAATCACACCCACACTTAAGCACACCCCGCTATTATGCAACATTTATACAAGGAAGCGACCGTGGATGAACTGCTCCCCCCGTCCCCCTCCTTCTTCCCGCCCTCTCCACCGTCGCAACTCCCCAACGTTGACGGGAACCACCACCAGCAGCACTAGTTTCTCGAGTTGACCTCCCGCGAGGTCCCTCAACAATGGTTGCTTGGCCTCGGCGATGTTGTCATGGCGCCCAAATGCATGGATATCAGTTACCTCAGCTGGTCTGCATGGTCTTTACATGCAGACTACAACGCCGAAGCGTGGAGGCTCAGCGAAAGGTCGTCGGAAGTGCAAAGCAAGGCAGCGGGCGAAGGGCTATTGCTTGTTGTATGCCGTCTGCTTCGCCAACGAGCCGCTCCATGCAGAGGTCGTGTTTCGGCACCGTTTCAGGATGAGCCGAAAGCTCTTCCTCGAGATCATGCACTCCGTCCAGGAATTTGACCCCTATTTCTTGTGCAAGAAAGACTGCACCGGCATGGTTGTGTTTTCCTCACTGCAGAAGTGCACAATGGTTGATTTCGTCCAGAACTATGCCGAAGATTGCTCTGTATTCGTATTATGCCGAAATATGCTGAAAACTGGATGAATTTGAGCCAAATTTGGGAAAAAATACACCGACCTGGTAACTCGGCCTGGGATGCGAGTGGGAATCGGCCATTCCTAGGCCGAAACCTTTGTCCGTCCGGCGCTATTTAGGTCCAGATTTTGGCCTGGGAACGGCCAACGAGTGGAGATGCTCTTATGCGAGGTGTTATTGTTAACCGAAAATGTGCCACCCGGCTGTATAAAATCACACCCACACTTAAGCACACCCCGCTATTATGCAACATTTATACAAGCAAGTGACCATGGATGAACTGCTCCCCTCGTCCCCCTCCTTCTTTCCGCCCTCTCCACCGCCGCAACTCTCCAATGTTGACGGGAACCACCAGCAGCAGCACCAGTTTCTCGAGTTGGCCTCCTGCGAGGTCCCTCAACAATGGCTGCTTGGCCTCGACGATGTTGTTATGGCACCCAAATGCGAGGAAATTAGTTACCTCAGCTGGCCTGCAGGGTCTTTGCTCTCCCCGGAATCTGAGCTTTCCAACCAGCGGTCCGCGAGCATACCATCCTAGACAATGACGCAGCCACCTGCGGCAGCGACGGTCGTGAAGGCGAAGAGGCGCGGGTGGAAACCGGGGACCGGGACGGAGACGGAGAGACCCTCCGTGAGCCATGTGGAGGCCGAGCGGCAGCGCCGGGACAAGCTGAACCGTCGCTTCTGTGAACTGCGCGCCGTTGTTCCCACGGTCTCCAGCATGGACAAGGCCTCCCTCCTCGCAGACCCTGCCAACTACATCGCCGATTTGCGAGCTCGGATCGCGCGGCTGGAGGAGGACTCCCGCCATGTAGGGACCGCTGCTTCCTCCCGCTATGGCGCCGCAGCCCCATCCTTCCATTACACCGACCTACCAGGCACATGCAGTCAGGTGGAAGTGGAGGTGCGCGGATGGTGGCGGGGCGGGAGTCTGCGACCGCCATGATGTAGGTGATGACTGTTGCTCAAATCAAAAAGTACAAAACTAAGTAAAGTTAACTAACAACCTGGGGCAGAAGCACAAACAATTACAGCTCAATCCGACGTATAGAGATCTCTCATGAATTTTTATGGCGTAGCACAAATATCTGTTTCGGGACAGAAACTTCCCCAAATCTTACTTCTCTCTCATTAGAGGTTGATCTTGACACAAAAACCAAGAAAAAAGGATAAGGAGGGGTTATTACCGAAGTAATAACTTCCAAGACTCAAATAAACAAAAACAATTGAAAGCACAACTAAATTTGGTTGTCTCCCAAAAATCTCTTTCTTATAGCCATTAAGATGGGCATGATAATTTTAATGATGCTCATATAAGAATATGAATTGAAGTAAAAGAGAGCATGAAGAAGCAAAAATACACATGCTTAAGTCTAACCCACTTCCTATGCAAGGGAATTTTGTAAACAAACAAATTGTTGAAACCAGAGGCTACTAGCATAGGAAGACAAAAGAAGTGCAACATAAAAACTTTCAGCATAAAACGAGGAAACTTGATATTATTGAGATGCATAAGAACAATCTTCCCTCTCTCATAATAACTTTCAGTATAATGCATAACTTTAATGATATAACTATCACAAGAACCATTTTAGCAATGAATTACCTATCCTAATAGAAAACACAGGGACACTAGCTCTCATAACACTACTTTGTGAAACAATATTAGGGATATCCTTACAAAGGATAGTGTGTCCATCTTCTTCATATTTAGTGACAAAATCTTTCACATTTGTTATTATAGGTTCATCATCCATTTGTTTATCAGGTTCAATAGCTTTATTCGTACTTTCATTAACCATAGTAGCTATCATAGAATGTTTCATTATCTTAAATGGGAGAGGCTTTTTCTCAATTTAAGGTTCAGGTAAAGCATGATTAGCAGTATAAACTTCAGTATTTCTTGCAGGAACACACTTAGCAACATCTTTATATGGTTCATGATACTTATTCTAATTCTTTTTAGGAACTTCAATATGGGAAGCAAAAGCCTTAAAATAAGTTGCAATAGCTTGAGAGTCTAAACCACAAGCATTTTTAATATTTTGAAAGTCATCAGTTCCCATAAAAGTTTCAATGCATTCATAATCATAATTTATACCTAACTTTCTTCCTGTGTCATTCTTCCATGCTTCAGCATTGTCTTGAATACGGTTGATACATTGCAAATGTATCTATAATTTTTGATGTTCCATGCTTGGGTTTATCTACTTTCTTATGTTTTGTCCAAACTTTGGAGTACTTTTCATATGATTTCTTGGACTAACCTATTAACAAGAGCCACAACGCCAGCTGCCTATTTTCTGCTATTTTTGGTTCTAGGAAAGTCAGAAAATGAATATTCTCGGAATTGGACGGGACAAAAGCCAAAGTCAGTTTTTCATCGAGGGACACCTGGAGCCAAAATCTGAGACGGAGAGGGGCTGGGGCCTGGCCACACCACCTGGCCACGCGGCTAGGCCTGGCCCGTGCCAGGGGGTGGTCTGGCCGCCCCAGGCACCCCCTCGGCCTCTCCTTCCGCCTATATATTGCCATTAATACGGAAACCATATGTACCCAATAAAAAATCCACGAAAGAGTATGTAGCCGCCGTCATCTCCATCCCTAGATCGGGAGGGATCTGAAGCTCTTTCCGGCACCCTGCCAGAGAGGGGAATTCACCCTGGAGGCCTTCTTCATTATCATATAAGCCTCCGGTGTGATGCATGAGTAGTTCATATCTGGACTACGGGTCCATGTAGTAGCTAGATGGCTGGTTCACCTCCTTTGTGCTATCATGTTTAGATCTTGTGAGCTCCGTTCATGATCAAGATCATCTATTTGTAATTCTGCATGTTGTGTTTGCGGGGTTCCGATGGATATTGAGATGCTATTTCAGATTGATTATTGATTCTATCATGTCTTTGTTATTTGTGATCTTGCATGCTTTCCGTTTTTAGTACCTATCTTGGCCAAGTAGATGCTAACAACTCCAAGAGTTAGTATTTATGCTTGATAGTGGGTTCATGCGCCTGGTTATCTGGGGAAGTGACAGAAATCTCTAAGGTACTAGATGTGTTATTGCTACTAGGGAGAAAACAACAATCCTTTGTTCATAGAACAATCATATTGTTTACTTTACATGCAATTCGTAATGCAATAATCTATTGCTTGCAACTTAATACTGGAGGGGTTCAGATGATAACCTGAAGGTGGATTATTAGTCATAGATGCAGTTGGATGGTGGTCTATGTATAATGTTGTAATGCCCAATCGAATCTTAAAGGAGTCAAGATGAGTAGTATATGCTTGTATGCTTTCTTGATGTTTGTCAATTGCCCCGCTGTAATTTGTTCACGCAACATGTCATCTATCATAAGGAGAGCCACCTCTAGTGAACTATGGACACCGGTCCTTTCTTTTACTTTCAATCTACAATCAAGTCTTTACTGCTTTGTGTTTACTTTCTGCAAACTATTACTTTCTTCCACTCGATACGTTTAATCCTTTGTTTTCAGCAAAATCGGTGAGATTGATAACCTCATCGCAAGTTGGGGACAGAGTTCTGTGGTTGTGTTGTGCAGGTCTCCACGTTGCTGCTGGCACCGGTAGTGCGCCCTTCCAAAGTTCAGCTAGCAATACCTTTGGGGTGTCTCGTTGCTCCTACTGGATCGATTAAACCTTGGTTTCATAACTGAGGGAAAACTTGCTGTTGTGCTCATCATACCTTCCTCTTGGGGTTCCCCAACGAGCTCGATATATTTTGGGCCATCAAGCTATTTTTCTGGCGCTGTTGCCAGGGAGTCAAGGACATCTTCACAAGGGGAGTCTTTCATAACCAATCTCTTTACTTTGTTGTTTTATTTTTTCTTACTTTACTTTTGTTTTGCTTGTTTATTTCTTTATCAAAAACACACGAAAAATAGTTCTACTAGTTTGCTTTCTTTATTGAAAACACAAAAAATGACTACTCTTGAAAATACTAAGTTGTGTGAATTCACTAGCACCAACAACAATGATTTTATGAGCACACCTATTGCTCCACCTGTTCCTGAAACTACTTTCTTTGAGATAAAACCTGCTTTACTCAATCTTGTTATGAGAGAATTTTTTTTTGGTATTGGTAATGAAGATGCTGCAGATCATCTAAATAACTTTGTTGAACTATGTGAGATGCAAAAGCATAGGGATATAGATGGAGATATTATTAAGCTTTTTAATTGTTTCCTTTCTCTTTGAGAGGAAAGCTAAAGAATGGTTGAATTCCTTAACTAGGAATAGTATTGATTCTTGGACTAAATACAAATATGCTTTCATTGGAAAATACTATCCTCCTTCTTAGATTATATCTATGAGAAGTAAATAATGAAGTTTAAACAATCAGATAATGAATATGTTGCTCAAGCTTGGGAAAGAATGAAATCTTTCGTAAAGAATTATCTCACTCATGGACTGAATGCTTGGATGATTATCCAAACCATTTATGCAGGATTGAACTATTCTTCAAGAAATCTATTGGATTCTGCTGCTGGAGGTACCTTTATGACCATTACTTTGGAGAATATCATTTTGCGGCCTGAAAGTTGGGGTGTCCAGGCAACGCGGTACCCAAGTTCCCTGAAATCATCTACGATGACTACAGTTGGTGTGCCAAATACTCAGAGGGTCTTTTTCGGCACGAATTAAACTTTACGTTTCAATACAAAAAATCAGGCTAACAACCGTCAAGTTGGGCCCCCCTGTCAGTTCTCGCCGTTATGTCGCTCCTGTCGCTTAGGTGTCAATTAGGCTTGCAGCGTTGGCGCCTGCATCCATTACACGTCTTCTTCTTCCCCGGAGCGGCAATCTGTGGGGCGTCGTTGCCATGGCACGGAGCTAGGACGTGGACGAACCTGCTCAGCCCAGCTCTCCTCATTATAGGCTTGCAGCGTTGGCGCCTGCATCCATTACGCGTCTTCTTCCCCGGAGCGGCAATCTGTGGTCGCGGCCATGGCACAGAGCTGGGACCTTTCGAAGCTGCTCGACCCTACTCTCCTCCCCATCCCGAGTCGGAGCTCGCCCTCACCATGGACGCACCCATGGCACGGTGCGGGGACGAGAATTGGTTCCCGGTGAGATCTATCACCTTGTCGACCATGCTCGGTTCTGTTTTCCTCCTCTAGAATCCGAGCTCGCTGTCGCCGTGGTTGCACCCGCACCAATTTTTCCACCTCTGCCGAGGTCTCTGTGGTAGCTCAAGTTCTGGGGCTCTCCAAGTTCTGCCATGTTGGGCCTGTAAGTGTTGTTGTATGTTAAACTAGCAAATCTCTTTTGTTCAAATCTCTTGGGTTGTACCAACTTCATTGTGTTTAATTATGAAAGACAAAATATAACTGATTTCTCTCAGTTTCTCGCATAGAAAAATGCACAGCTAATTTCATAGTCTTGTAGGAACTGGCCCCACTTGTTGAACCGGCGGCACTGCCACGATCTCCACGTAACCACGGTGAGTTCTCGAACCGAAAGTTGCAGTTACCACGTTTCTTCTGCAGTCATTCCTCTTCCTCAGTCATTCCTCTTCAGTTTTTCCTGGGCGCTTCTTCTTCCTCTGTTCTGGAACTGTCGGTTAATCTTCTTCTTCCTCTCGCAGGCAGTTCCTTGCAGGCATTTCCTTTCACCCATTTCCTTACAGGCATGGACAATGGGAAACACACAACAGAGACTCACTTGGTCCCTGCCCATGGCACCACGACTTTGACAGTGGTGTACACAAATGATGAAGCGACTGTGGAGACAACTCTCGCCAGGTTTGAGTAATTTCTTGAGAAAGAGAAGCACAAGTTTGTGGGGATACACTTGGAGTACACCCGTGCAAATAAGCGAAAAAATCCTCCACAAGAGATCGCTATCGTGCAAATCGCCATACATGAGGAGGTCCTCGTTTACCACTTCTACAGGTATGTGAAATTTAAATTTGAGATCACCACTTCTGCATCCCTTGTTCCCTTACATCCCTAGAACCATCTCAGTGCAGGAGTAAACCAACTGAGATGCATTGTCCGGCTCTGGTCGAGTTCTTGTGTAGGAAAGGGATAACTTTCACTAGCATGGATATCACAAATGACACAATTATGCTTTCTCGTGCGTTGATAAAAATCCCAGAGGGGCACCACATCGACATCCAAAATCTGTACAAGATCAAATCATACCCAGCGAAGGATGGCATGGGTGATCTGGCGACGGAAATCATCGATAAATCCTATGAAAAACTGAAGAAATTGAAGCGACTCGATCACGACTACTGGGAGTGGAAGCCGATGAGCTAGGTGCGCCTCGAGTATGCAGCCAGAGACGCCTACATGGCGTAGGAGTTGTACAGTAAGCTCATTACCATGAAAGATGGGATGGTTAAGGCGGGGTTTTTCGCGAGAGAGCTATGCCCTGGTTGCAAGCTAGACCAGGAGAAGAAGCGCGCGGAGGACAGAAAGCGGTTTCAGGACGAGCAGGGATCTTGGGACGATGGCAACATCAAGCGGTTGAAGGGGAAGCAAGTGAAGGATGACAACAAGTGATGGTGATACATTATGTGTTTGAACTAGATTTTAGTTTCTAGTTTATTATGTGTGTGACACATTTAGTTACTTCAATACAAAATTTCGACCAATTTAACTTGTTGATGTATTTCTTGACAATTATAATATAATCGAGCACTAGAAATATTTTGTAGTGTGCATGAGCATGATCAGTAAATATAATTGAACACTAGAAACTTTAAGGCACTGCATATAAAGGAGTAGATTAATATAGAAGGTTCACCAGAGACACCACGGATATATTGTCTTACATGCCACACACACATAATAATTAACTAGAACAAAATAAAAGCAGGGGCTGCAGCAGGAGGCCGGGACACAGAGATGCCTAGCAGGGCAGGGGTTTATCAGCAGGAGGCAGCGACAGCCTAGTCGATGGAATACAGGCCAGTCCTGACATACTCCCGGAGGAATTTGTCATAGGCTGCGTGCTGTGCCAAGGTAATCGGCCTATGACTTCTGCCTCTGCCTGTGAACGCCCTCCGCGTGCTGGATCATGCTGTTGAGGTCCACGTTGATTGCCCTGCCACAGAATGGGCAAAACACTCTCCCCCTATGGTGGAAACGGATTAGCCCACACCGTAACCGCCTCAGCACGTAGCGGCTCTTGTTGTCCCTAGATACCTTGCTATCGTCCACTTCATCATCATCCTCCTATTGATTTTTAAGAACATAACTTAGAACTCATACATATGATTGAATTGTATTACGAATCAAGAATTGACAACATGTATATGTAAGACAATATATCCATGGATCAGATAAAGCATCTCACAAATAGTTTGATCGGTTCATATATCATTTCATCTCAGCACAATGACAAATAATTGCATCAGAGTGAATGTAGGATAAATCTAGGGGCCTCATAAGTTTCTTCAGGGATGGAGTCAGTGAACCAAATAACAATTGCACCACATGTAATGTTGTTGTACATCGCCCCAGGTTCGCTAACTCATCCCTGAAAAAATCTGACACCAATGTGTCTGCCTCTCTTTTCGGACAAATTTGAATCATTGGCCACAATAAGAAATTGAAATGTAATCGTACAAAACATTATTCAGGGATATACATAGTCAGGTACAAAAACAAGCCTAAATATTGTAATTATAAATAAAAAAGCAAACAATTAATCTTCAGGTGCATGTTAAAAATACTTATGATCAAAACCATTCATATACATATGCATCATACCAATCATTAAAAGATCAGAAACAATTCAAGGAACATATATGTAGTTCCATATAAGAATAAATCTAGGGCCTCATAATTTGTTTCAGAGATGGAGTTGGCGAACCAAAGTACCAACAACACAACCTATATTGTTTGTGTGCATTGCTGCCTCAGGTTCACCAACCCATCCCTAAAACACGACACCGTCATATGTATCTCCCCTTGAACTCTTTTGGGCAAATTTCAATCATCAGCCTCGGTGACAAACTAAAATGTAATTCTTATACACTGAATGCATGGAATAGGTAATTCGAATATCATAGTTCTATGAATGCAGAATAAAGATTAAGGCCTGATACATTGCAAATGTATCTATAATTTTTGATGTTCCATGCTTGGTTTTATCTACTTTCTTGTGTTTTGTCCACACTTTGGAGTACTTTTCATATGATTTATTGGACGAACTATTAACAAGTGCCACAATGCCAGTTGCCTGTTTTCTGCTGTTTTTAGTTCCAGGAAGTCAGAAAATGAATATTCTCGGAATTGGATAGGACAAAAGCCAAAGTTATTATTTTACCGGGGGACACTTGGAGCCAGAATACGAGACGAAGAAGGGCCAGAGGGTGGCCACAACACTTGGTGGTGCGGGCTAGGCCAGGCCATGCTAGGGGGTGGTGTGGGCCCCTCCGGCACCCCCTCGGTCTCCCCTCTCGCCTATAAGAGCATCCCGATGCATAATAATCAAGCCTCCAGCCACGAAAAGTTCCACAGCGCCGCCGCCACCGAAGGGGAGATTTGGGGGACAAAAAGTCTCTGTTCCGGCACCCTGCCGGGACGGGGAAGCGCCCCCGGAGCCATCTCCATCGATCTCCACCACCATCTCCATCGCCGTTGCCGATTCCCATGATGAGGAGGGAGTAGTTCTCTCTCAAGGCTAAGGGTTCTACCAGTAGCTATGTGTTCATCTCTCTCTCTCTACGCATGATCTTATTTTGACCATGAGCTTGTAATCTATAGATCTACCTTGCTACTCAAGTGCTTTAATAGATCTCTGCTCTCCCCATGTGTGTGAAAGTGACAACGTGCACACCATGGTGGCACTTAGGCTAGAGATTACATATAATTGTTATGAGTTATATTTGGAGTTGGATGTCTTTATGAAATTGTGGTGTTTGTTGGAACCATCTAGTGCTCAAGGTGACAGTGTGGGGTTATCTAGATGGGAAAGATGAACTTTGAGGTGTGCTGTTATAGCCCTACCATCGATTAGAGTGTCCAACCGGAGAGTAGTTAAGAGTAGTATCATAAGAAGAATATATTTATATGAGAGTGTTCACTAGTGAAAGTATGATCCCTAGGCCTTGTTTCTAAGCATTGATACACCATTTGCAATTACATCTGTTACATGTTTGCTTGCTTCCATCTTTGTTTTAGTTTGCCTTTAGTCTTTTCCCACGTCAACCACACGCCAGCAAGCTATTTTCTGGCACTGTTACCACTTATAATTATCCATACCACTTGTATTTCACTATCTCTTCGCCGAACTGGTGCACCTATACACCTGACAAGTGTATTGGGTGTGTTGGGGACACAAGAGACTTCTTGTATCTTGATTGCAGGGTTGCTTGAGAGGGGATACCTTTGACCACTTCCTCCCTGAGTTCGATAAACCTTGGGTGATCCACTTAAGGGAAAACTTGCTGCTGTTCTACAAACCTCTGCACTTGGACGCCCAACAACTGTCTACAAGAATAGAAGTGCATAGACATCAAGCCCTCATAAGTTTCTACAGGGACGGTGTAAGTGAACCAAGTAACAATTGCAAAGCCTATATTGTTCTTGTACATTGCCCCAGGTTCACTAACTCGTCCCTGAAAAAATCGGACACCAATGTGTCTGCCTCTCTTTTGGGGCAAATTTGAATCATTGGCCACAATAAGAAATTCGAATGTAATCGTACAAAACATTATTCAGGGATATACATAGTCAGGTACAAAAACAAGCCTAAATATTGTAATTATAAATAAAAAACCAAACAATTAATCTTCAGGTACATGTTAAAAATACTTATGATCAAAACCATTCATATACATATGCATCATACCAATCATTAAAAGATCAGAAACAATTCAAGGATCATATATGTAGTTCCATATGAGAATAAATCAAGGTCCTTATAATTTGTTTCAGAGATGGAGTTGGAGAACCAAAGTACCAACAACACAACCTATATCGTTTGTGTGCATTGCTGCCTCAGGTTCACCAACCCATCCCTAAAACACGACATCATCATACGTCTCTCCCCTTGAACTCTTTTGGGGCAAATTTCAATCATCGGCCTCGATGACAAACTAAAATGTAATTCTTATACACTATGAATGCATGGAATAGATAATTCGAATATCATAGTTCTATGAATGTAGAATAAAGATTGCGGCCTCATAAGTTTATTCAGGGATGGCGTGAGCGAACCAAGTAACAATTACACAACTTATTGTTCTTGTACATGGTCCTAGGTTCGCTCACTCATCCCTGAAAAAATCTGACACCAATGTGTTTGCCTCTCTTTGGGGCAAATTTGTATCGTTGGCCACAATAATAAATTGAAATATAATCGTACAAAACAATATTCAGGGATATACATAGTCAGGTACAAAAACAAGCCTAAATATTGTAATTATAAATAAAAAACCAAATAATTAATCTTCAGGTACATGTTAAAAATACTTATGATCAAAACCATTCATATACATATGCATCATACCAATCATTAAAAGATCTGAAACAATTCAAGGATTATATATGTAGTTCCATATGAGAATAAATCAAGGGCCTCATAATTTGTTCTAGAGATGGAGTTGGAGAATCAAAGTACCAACAACACAACCTATATTGTTTGTGTGCATTGCAGCCTCAGGTTCACCAACCCATCCCTAAAATGCGACACCATCATACGTGTCTCCCCTTGAACTCTTTTGGGGCAAATTTCAATCATCTGCCTCAGTGACAAACTAAAATGTAATTCTTATACACTATGAATGCATGGAATAAATAATTCAAATATCATAGTTTTATGAATGTAGAATAAAGATTGCAGCCTCATAAGTTTCTACGGAGATGGCATAAGCAAACCAAGTAACAATTGCACAGCTTATATTGATCTTGTACATGGCCCCATGATCGCTCACTCATCCCTGAAAAAATTTGACACCAATGTGTCTGCCTCTCTTTGGGGAAAATTTGAATCATTGGCCACAATAAGAAATTGAAATGTAATCGTAAAAAACAATATTTAGGGATATACAAATGCATCATACAACGCATTCATTGATCAGAAACAATACAAAGATTATATATTTAGGTTCCATATGAGAGAAAAATTAGGGCCTCATTTTTTTCAGCGATGGAGTCGGAGAACCAAAATACCAATAGCACAACCTATATTGTTTATGTGCATTGCTGCCTCAGGTTCACTAACCATCCCTAAGAAAACGACACCATTAGATGCCCGTGCACTATTTTGGGGCAAAATTGAATCATTTGGCTTAGTAAGGAATATAAATGTAATGTTATAGGCCTGCTGTGTATCGAAATCAACTAGCAAACTCAAATAGATGGCGTATGAGTAGATTGGGGTTTTGTGACTAGACGGATTGGGGTTTGTGACTAGATGGCAGATGCGTCAATCAAGCAATCGAATCATATATATACTACCCCACTTCAAGAGCAAAAGAATCTGTACACAATTGAGGAAATCCTATGTATGAACTGTGAAAACTGCGGCTGCGACTAGAGAAGCTAGCAATGTAGTACCTCGGACTCCTCATTAGGGACCTCCTCCTCGAACTCATCATTCTCCACGATTGCGTAGAAGATTTCTTGAACGGCGATGGGGTCGTCGATGTAGATCATCGGATTGCCTCCGTCTGTCGCCTGCCCCTCATCCAGATCTGCCGCTGGCACCACGACGTTGTCGGCGACGACGTTGTCGGCCACTTGCTGCTTGGCCGCGACGGCTACTACCTGCTGCTCGGCGGTGACGGCTACCACCTGCTGCTCGGCGGCGACGGTTTCCACCTTCTTCTCGGCGGCGACGACTACTGGCTGGACGGATGAGCTTGCACCCTCGACGGCACTGCGACGAGCGGCGTTCGTGCCTAGAGAAGACGCCTCCGTCTGCTTGGCGACGACCGAGCCATCTGCTGCTGCGCCTTCAATTGGCTTGACCTCCAGATCGTCTCCACGCGTACGCTTCATGGCGCACCAAGGGAAGGAGGTAGTGCAAATGAGGGAGCTTCGGCGCGCGCGGTAGGTGTAGATTGGGGTCTTGGGACTAGACAGACTAGGGGAAATGACACGAGCTCATGGAAGAAGAAGGTCGAGGGGGGTTATAAACACCGGACCGTTCGTAGTCCTCGAGTGGACACGTGTGGTGGGCGGGGGGCGTGGGGCTACCACGATCTCCACCCTTTTTTTCGGTTCCTTTTTTTTGAAACAGCCACGATCTCCACTTTAGAGCTGCATTGAAAACACGCTCATGGCAGACCTCGATTCCACTACATGCAAGTGGCGCGGAACTAATTTCTAGCAACGTTAGATCTACTCGAGGGGGGCCCTTGACTCATGGAAGTTACTAGCGGTAGGGCCCAGTTGGAAGTGAGATTGAGAGCGCTGCGTAAAAATGGGATATGTCTTATTAAAATCAAGTGGCAATAAATTGCAGCGTCCTGCCGACAACCGTGCACTCAATGACCCCGTTGCCCTGTGCATGAGTTGTAGTAGCAGTAGTATGCTTTTGAGACTTGATTAAACTTGACATGACCGCTCGACGACTTTTTCATGGACGGCATCATGTTCCTTCCTGTAGAAGTATCGTGGAGGGAGACGTCCGTGCTGTCTCACGCTGTACTGTGAAGGGCACGACGTGTACAACGATCATCGTTGGATTGCACAGAATAAAAGGTTGGTGCGCACGATCCGCGTGACAACTGTGACAACCAATCAGGGAGTAGCAGACATGGTGAGCACAGGTTTGGGCTTCTACGAAAGATAGAGAGAGGGGGGGGCAAAACTAAGTAGTACCACAAAAAACCAAGGGCAAAACTGAGTAGTATAAAAATGGAAAGCATCCTTTAGGCCTAGCACGATTACGAACATATTTCTTTAAGATACCCATGAAACTCTCAAAGGGGAACATATTGTGTAGAAATAAAGGACCAAGAATGGAAATATCTTTGACAAGGTGAACCAGGAGGTGCGTCATAATATTGAAGAAGGATGGTGGGAACACCAACTCGAAACGAACAAGACATTGGACCACATCATTTTGTAATCGTGGTAGATCTTCAGGATTGATTATCTTCTGAGAGATTGCATTGAGAAAAGCACATAGCTTCACAATGGGTACTCGAACATAATCTAGTAGAAGCCCCCTCAATGCAATCGGAATCAATTGCGTCATAATCACATGGAAGCCATGAGACTTTATGTTTTGGAACTTTTTCTCTGCAATAATTATTATTCCCTTTATATTCGACGAGAAGCCAGACGGGACCTTGATACAGCTCAGGCATTCAAAAAATATTTCCTTCTCTTGTTTGGTAAGAGCGTAGCTGGCATGACCTAGAAACCATTCTCGATGTAGGCCTTTTGGGTTTTTCATACGTTGCTGGTCCTTCCGTGCTTCCGGTGTATATTTTGTCTTCCCATGCACGTCCAAGAAGCCTAGCAGGTTCACGCAAAGATTCTTCATCACATGCATCACGTCGATTACAGAGTGAACCTCTAGGAATTTCCAATAGGGTAGCTCCCAAAATATAGATTTTTTCTTCCACATGGGTGTGTGTCCATCAGCGTCCTTCGGAACAGATTGTCCGCCCTGACCATTTCCAAAGATTACTATTTGATCTAAATCCTTGACCATATCAAATACATCAGCACCAGTATGTTCCTTAGGCTTCGGCTGGTGACATGCCTGACCATTGAAATTCTTGCCTCTATTTCTTAAGGGATGATTGGGCAAAAGAAATCGACGATGCCCCGTGTAAATATTCTTCTTAAAATGTTGCAAATATATACTTTCAGCCTCATCTAAACAGTGCGTGCATGCATTGTATCCCTGTTTGTCTATCCTGAAAGGTTACTAAGAGCATGCCAGTCATTGATTGCTACGAAAAGCAACGCTCGGAGGTCAAATTCTTCCTGCTTGTCCTCATCCCACACACGTATGCCGGGTTAATGCCACAATTGTAAAAGTTCTTCAACTAATGGCCTTAGGTACACGTCAATGTCGTTGCCGGGTTGCTTCGGGCCTTAGATCAACACTGGTATCATAATGAACTTCCGCTTCATGCACAACCAAGGAGGAAGGTCATAAATACATAGAGTCACGGGTCAGGTGATGTGTTTGCAGCTCTGCTCCACTAAAGGATTCATGTCATCTGTACTTAGACAAAACCTTAAACTCCTTGCATCATCTGCAAAGTCCGGGTACTTTCTATCGATTTTTCTCCATTGCGACCCATCAGCGGGGTGTCTCAACATCTCGTCTGACATACGTTCCTCTTTGTGCCATCGCAACAACTTGGCGTGCTCTTTGTTTGTGGACAAACGTTTCAACTGTGGTATTGTAGGAGCATACCACATCACCTTGGTAGGAACCCTCTTCCGTGTGGGCTCGCCCTCAACATCACCAGGATCATCTCGTCTAATCTTATACCGCAATACAGTTCATACCGGGCATGCACCCAAATTTTCATACTCCTCACCACAGTAGAGGATGTAGTCATTAGGGCATGCATGTATCTTCTGAACCTCTAAACCTAGAGGGCAGACAACACTCTTTGCTTCATACGTACTGGCAGACAATACGTTATCCTTTGGAAGCATATTCTTCATCATTTTCAGCAACTTTTCAAATGAGGAGTCAGGTATACCACACTCCGCCTTCCATCGTAGCAATTCCAGTGTGCTACCCAGCTTTTTTAGACCATTTTCGCAATTTGGGTACAACAAATTTTTGTGATCCTCTAACATGTGATTGAACTTCTCCCTCTGTTTTTCAGTTTCACGGTCTCTCCGTGCATTGGCAATGGTCTGACCAAGATCATTAGTGGGATCATCATCATGTGCCTCTTCTTCAGCCTCCCATTTAGCTTCCCCCATTGAAGTATCACCATACTCAGGAAAACCATGATAGTTGTCATCATCCGCCTCTTCTTCATTGTCTTCCATTATAACCCATCTCTCTCTCCGTGCTTGGTCCAACAATTATAACTGGGCATGAAACTAGACTTTAACATGTGGCTGTGGAGGGTTTTTGAGTCATAGTAATCCTTCTGATTCCTATATCCACTACATGGACAGAATACAAAACTATTCCGCTTGTTTGCATCAGCCACACAGATGAATTATGCACGCCATTAATGAACTCACCAGAGCGTTGTCAGTATCGTACATCCATTCCTGGACCATCCGCATTATTGTAAAAGTATATCAAAAACCATTACACAACATCATGAATAGAGATTAATGATCAATTTAATACATGTTATAATGTGAGCTGCTAGAGCATTAAATTTGAATTTTGAAAAAATTACATGCACCAAGTTTTAAATTGGAGAAAACAATTACCATGAAAATTGGGGCGTTTTTAATTATTGTTCTACCAGTGGAATCCTCAGTCCATTTTGAGCTCTGAAACTCTAAAATTACACATTTCAATTTGCTGTAACTTTGTGCCTAATCAAAATTTGCCTAAAATTACACATCCAAAAATCCCTCTACTTGTAGAGCATGCAAATCCATCTATACTTCTATCGCATTGAGCTAAAGTAACAATAAGAGATGAAAGGATGAAGTTCCTAACCTTTTAAAACCTTGGATTTAGGGATTGCAACTAAATCTTGACAAATCTTGAGAAAAAAGGGCATGAACTCGGTTGCTTGGGAGGAAAAATGGCCATGGCTAGGGCATGGACGAAGCTGTATTATATAGGGGGAACTTTTAGTACCGGGCCATGATACGGGCCGGGACTAATTGTCCTCGTAAAGTGCAGCGGCTCGGCTCGAGGTCTCTTGTCCCGGTCCGTGTTACAGACCGTGACTAGAGACTCGGAACAGCCCGGGACTATTGCTTCCCCGCGCTATTAGCCGTTGGACACGTTACGAACCGGGACTAGTGCTGGAACTAGTCTCGGCCCGTAATAAACCGGGACTAGTGCCTGGTTCAGCGACGAACCGAAGGCCTTTTTTCCACTAGTGCATGTCTGTGCGTTGTGACATGGGAGAAAATAATTCGTTCACAAAAGAGGAGAAAGTAAATTCTTGTTAGTATAGTATTTATATAATCATTTTTAACCGATATCGGGAGACAAAAACATCAAGAAAACAACTTTAACAATAATTTCAAAAAAGATGACCAACAACAAAATTTTAAACCCCGAACAAAAAAAGCAATAGACCTTCTTTGAGTTCAGCTTTGCAAGTATCTCTGTTCCAAAAAATAGTACGTTTTGGGAGGCAATTTTAGCTTGTCAAAAGATGTTATATTTTGGAATGGAAAGCAGACAAAGTATGATAATATATCATGGAGATATCAAAGCATGGGCACTTACAATTTCCTAATATATCATGGATATATCAAGTAAGCAAAGATCTCTGGTATGCCAAGACATGTTCTTCCTCGAGAAGGTCCAAGGATAAGCGTCTGGATTCTTCCGCACCAACTTCATCGTAGGCGGCGACTCTAAGCCGGCAAACTCTGACGAGAGATCCGAGCTCGATCCTTCCGAGAACGTGTCGTGCCCGGAGACAGTCTGTGCGGGTATTGACACATGTCCGACTTCCTGGGAGCTTGATCTTGAGCCAGTTTCGCCGATGAAGAGATGAATGTCCCCGATTGGAACAATGGAGCAACAGGTCGGGTTCAATGTCCCCGATTGCAAAAAGTAGATGCGTAAACCTACAAGGTGCCGTCTTCAAAGGACCAACCATGTCAATCCCCTAGACCACAAACGGCCAAGTGATTGGTGTCATTTGCAATTCTTGAGATGGAACACATGGTTTCCTTGCATAGAAATAACATCCAATACACGTCTCAGCCAGCTTGTCGGCGTTCGCCTTACCGGTCGTCCAGTAGAATTCTTGCCGAAAGGCTTTGGAGACCAACGATCAGGGATCGGTTTGGTGCCCGCAATCTCCAGGTTGAATCTCTCTAAGGATTTCAATACCTTGTTGCTGGGATTTCAACACCTTGTTGCTAGGATTCATGTGGTGCTTCTTTTTATATAACTAGCCATTGATTATGGTTAAGACTTTTGCTTTGCATACTATATGTCAGCTTTCGACTTCGTCGACGGGCAGTGTTCTGTCTTTGAGGTAGTCCTTGAATGGTTTCGTTCAAGCCATAGATGTCACTATAACTGCGTTAACAAATGAATCATCTCTATCTAGGTTTTCGGGGTTTGCTCCCTTCATAGATGGTGTCCATAGATGTTCCAGGAAAACAACAGGTGCAATTGGTTTGCGAGCTGATCCAAGCTTTGGCAGCAGATATGCCGCCTCATTGTCCTCCATTTTGACGTATTTGACTTTGTAGCCGTTGATACACTTGGCTATCTCGTCTACTTCGTCTTGATATGTGCGTCCAGGTGCAAGCCAGCTGCTGGGTAACCAAGTTGGAATATCCACATCAAACTATGTGCTTGATGCCAGTATCCTTGGCTACACAAAGTCCGTGATTGAGAGCTTCATAGTCTGCCATGTTGTTGGTGGCGTTGAAGTGGACCTGCAGAACATACTGGACCTTTTCTCCTATTGGGGATTGTAACAATACACCAGCCCCGAGCCAGTAAGTAACTTAGATCCGTCGAAGTGCATGACCCAAGGCTCTGGCTCTAGCACAAAAGTATCAGTTGGAAGTTCTATCCAATGTGCAATAAAATTCACTAATGCTTGTGATTTGATACAGTCGCTCCTCTTGTATGTGATTTTGAATGCGGAAAGCTGGATGCCCCACTTTTCACCCTTCCTATAGCGTCGATGTTATTCATGATGTCGGATAGTGGAGCTTTACTCACTACTGAATGCCTTAACTTGCGAGAAGCAGGAAATACTCCATAAGTTAGCTTCTGGTAGTTGGGGTAACACTGCTTAGACTCCGGCGGGACCTCGCATACATAGTAAACTGGTCGCTGAACTTTGTGCTCGTGCATTGACTCACTTGATCTTCTCCGGGTTGAACTCGATCCCACGATGCGAAAAGACGAAGATGGATAATTTGCCGGCAAGGACCCCGAAGACACACTTTTTAGGGTCAAGCGTAATGTTGTACTTTTGGAAGTTATCAAAGGTTTCCTGCAAGTCGGCGATGAGGTCGTTTGATTTCTTTGACATCGCTACAATGTCATACGCGTAAGCATGTACGTTGCGACCGATTTGGTCATGTAGGCAATACTGCATTGTCCGCTGGTACGTAGCACCTGCATTTTTCTGCCCAAAGGGCATCATGATGTAGCATTATCTGCCACAAGGTGTGATGAACGAAGTGGACAATTGGTCCGACTTGCGCATCTTAATTTGGTGGTATCCTGAATATATATCAAAAAACACAAAAGTTCCAAGCTAACCGTCGAGTCAATGATTTGGTCAATGCGAGGCAAAGCAAACGGGTCTTTCGGGCACGCTTTGTTCAAGCTGGTGTAATCAACGCACATTCTTAATTCTTTGTTTCCCTTATTGTTGACAAGCATATGATTGGCCACCCATTGGGTATGAATAACTTCTTAGATAAAACTATCCTGAAGTAACCTATCTAGATCATTGCCTATGGCTCATCATTTTTTATTACCGAAGCATCGTAGAGGTTGTTTCACCGGTTTTGTTTTAAGATCTATGTTTAAGATGTGCTCGACAAGTTTCCTAGGAACACCTTTCATGTTGACAGGTTGCCAGGCATATATGTCCTTATTCTCACGGAGGAACTCGATGAGCCCGCTTTCCTATTTGGAATCCAGGTCCATGCTAATGGTGGTGGTCTTGGAGGCATCGCCTTCCACATCTTGCATCGGCTTGGTTTCAATGGTGGCCTTGAAGGCGGGTTCGGAGTCAGAAATCTGTTTCTTCAAAGCCAGCATCTCCGAGGCATCGACCTAGCGTTGTATCTCCTTAAACTCTTCATCGTCGGAAGCGGCGAACTCGCTAGCCTTGGAAATCATTGAGTTGATGTCAAGGTTTCCTTTTTCCTGGGTGCGCTTCAGCGTATGTTGGAGAAATGTTCCCTTCTCCGATCCAAACCATATGAATGCGGCCATAGTAGTCTGATCATGTACTCCAGCGCATGAATTTTTCATATCAAGCCAACAGGATATGTAGGCTCGATATGATTTTGCCTTATCTTGTACACACCATTGTAGGTCACAGACAGTGCAAAGACATTTGTATATACCGTCAAAATTCTTGGTGAACGCCTCATTCATGTCCAACCAACTCGTCGATTTGTCGAGTTGTGCTGGCGAGCATCAATGGGAGGTACTTGACAGTGTCGGATTTGTGTCGGTCTTCCACCACTATATCCTGCATAGGGGCGGTTTGCGTGGGCCTTGATTTATTCCGATCTAAGACAGCAAACTCCGAAGAGAGATCCGAGCTCGATCCTTCCGAGCAGGTGTCCTTCCCGGAGGCGGTCCGTGCAAGCCTTGACGCATGTTCGACTTCCTAGGAGGTTGATCCCGAGCCGGTTTCGCAGATGAAGAGATGGATGTCCGCGATTGGAATAATGTATCAGCGGGTGGGGTTCAACTTCGTCGGGATCCAGAACTTGTCCAGAGGGACGATCGGAACGTTTCCGGAGAAGAGAACAAGCCCAATGGCCACAGTGTCGCCGATTCCTGCGAAGAGATTGGACCTCTCCCGGTGTAGAGCATGAAGCGCCTCTTGCCCCATGGTGGGCGCCAACTATCGTGGTATTGCCGACGAGTACACCATGGAGGTGTCCTCAGAGAGCGTGTTTAGAGAGGTGGGTTAAGGAAGTGAGTTGTTGGGTACGAAGTAACACATCTTACCCAGGTTCAGATCCCACGTCGGTGGTGAAATCCTACTCCTATAAATCACTATGATGGCAAAATGCCGAGTTACAGAGATCGGTTCACTGTGCGAGGTTGTATAAATCGAGACCCTAAATGCTTCCATAGGTCCAGCTTATAAAGGCGGCAGAACCTAGGGATACAGGGAAAGATCCTTGTCGGATATGTTACAGAGTCCTACACTAATACTAACTCATCTTCGTGTCTTGCACTCCAATGCTCCTGGTTTGTCTTTGATTTTTCCTTCTTCCGGCATAGGCCTCCCTTCTGGATCAGTCTAACTAGGCTGCCTTGTGGTGCTATGGTGATACCCATTTAGTACATCCCAACAATAGTAAAGTGGCAATATGGTTAGAGTGATCATTATGAGATTTGTGCCTATAATAAAGTGGTAATATGATTAATGTGAATTCCATTTGTAAGAGAAATTATGCATTTGTGACAATAATTATTTCTCTGAGTGGAAATTCATCGAGATCAATCCTTTTAGAAGCTCTGGAATCTCTTTTGACGATGTCTTTCCATTAGGCAAGGTGGGAGGTGATGATTGGGGTTCAAAAATATCAAGGCGATGATGAGAAATGAAACATATGGATAAGACAAGTCTAGATGTTATCGTCGATGACACTCTCCGATATTTACAAATTTTGTTGTACCATATTGGTGGAACGTACGTGCCAATCTTATCAGACAAATAAGAAAAAATGTGTTGGGTGTCATCTAGATATACTATTTTCGGCAAGATGCCTCACAAATGCATAACTAGAGGGTCTAAATCGGGAAAATGATGTCGCATATTTGTTTAGATTCGAATGTATCTGTACAATACGCGTTTAGATGCATTCAAATTTAGACAAATATGTGCATCATTTTCAGAACAGGGGAGTAATATAGATAATAATACTAAAGTAGTTAAGCCCAATCATTCAGTTTTGATTGTGATCCCATAATGTAAAGTTGCTACATACGGTTATTAAGGTGTAAATAAATATATTACGATGTTAGTATTCCGAACCGATTGACCATCCAAGCAAGCTACAGGTTTGCTCATGCTTACATTTACAGTGTTATTGAATATGCTGACGAGGCCATCAGAGAACTGCTCAGCGGTATGGGTGGAGAAGAGCCAATGGTTCCCCTATAGGGATGCAGAGGTGGGACAATCGGAATAAGTGGGATATCACTTTTAGACTACTAGACTAACTTTAATTTAGGTGAGATAAATAGGATAAGCAGGATATGTCAAATCTAGCTTATCCCGCTTGTCCCACTTAGTTTTAAGTTAGTTTAGTAGTCTAAAAGTGGTATCGCACTTGTCCCAATTATTCTACTTCTGCATCCCTATTCTCGTAGTAGTTGACGCCGAAGTCGTTTGCACCGGCACTAATGATATAGACTGAGTCTGAGATGATGGACTGAGCTTGGTTACTCCCAGCAACCACCGCCAAATTAGATCTGTACTGTTTGAAGTACTCCAATTGACTAGACAAGGGGATGACGTTCTATCTCGCATTCACAATTTCAAAGAAGATGCATGAGGGATGAAGAGTCATCATGTACAATTTAAGTATATTTATTTACATTGTTAATGTGCGGTTCTAAGCCATATACAGACTGGTGGTACTTACAGACTTGCGTGCTGTTGGATCATATATAGTAAGCCAGATCCAGCTGATGCGAAGTTTGCTCCAGTTAGTATTTTCTGTCCTGATGCCCGCGGGCTGAGATAAGCGGGATGAGAGCTACTAAACCCAAGCTTTTCAGCTGCAAACCACCAAATTGTAATGTAGTAAGATATACATGTAATGTAGAACCCATCAATCAAACAAGTTAAAGTCCGAGTTTTCGACATACCAATTATATCGCTCAGCAGTTTGCCGTTGCAAAACCTCCCTGTAGCGACATGGTCTTCGAAATCCCTACCATATGGATTGATGTTTGCTTTCACCAAGGTGTTGATGTAATTGTTGTTACCTACGTCGACAAGCGAGTCGCCGAATATCATGATTCCTGGCACGAGCCGCTTGACTTCTCTGCCGTGTATCATTGCCCCTGCCAGGAGGACAGGCAATAGCAGTAATAACATAACAGGCATTAGGTGGTATGAATCACAATCACGCACTACTCGTGACCTAATATAGTTGTCAGTAGAGTTTTCGAAGACAGGACGATCCATATGTGGGCTTTATAGAATTGTTTCTGCAGATACTGACAATGACACCGCGTAGACATATTAATGTTGTGATTAATTGAGTAAGTCTGCACCACATACTAGAAACTGTAGATGTGAGAAAAAAATTCCAAATCGACTACTTTTTTTCCGAGATGGTGTATACCCGGCCTCGACGTCAATTGATGCAGACAACCCTTTTTATTGCAAAGTGATGAAGTCTCACAACCAAAAAAAATTTACAGAGTTTGGTTACAAAATCATGGATCACTCAAAGTGGCAACAAGATTAACCACTTAAATCAGAAAATCAGTACTCGTTTAAGCAACATATAGTAGATAGACGGCGTGTGAGAGCTTCAGCTACTGTAGATGCTATAGGTACTGTAGATTCCACTCTTCTACCAATCCTGCAGCGACACGTAATGCATGAACATTGGTCCCACTGTTTGGACTCTTAGATTATAATCGGACGGCTACAATAGCACCAATGAACAGCTCAATGCGGTAATCTTTGCGCAAACTTTCCGTCCATAAATTTCCAGCGGTACATACCCTGTGTCAGAACATTATATTTTTCTATGCTTCGTTGGCAATTTTTTCACACAAATTTTGGCCGCCATTTCTCGCCGGTAGTTATCATAGGCAATTCTTCACCCGTGAGCTATTACCCAGCAGTTATCGTTGACAAAACATACCTTCCGACAGCAAATGCACTGACTCCCAATGCTGTGTAATTTTTCAATGGTAATTCTCCGGCGGCCTCTTCCCACATGTGCGAATGATTCTCAGGCAGTGGTTTTCGATGTTGTGTAATTTCTTATCGGTAAGTCTACCACACTATTTCCCCTCCGATGATCGTTATCTTCGACAGTAACTTTTCGGCATACATATTGAACCATGTTGTTTCACGGTAATTCTTTGACATAGCTATTCTAATAGTAATTTCCACACCAATCTTACATACTACTTTATTCTAATTTTTTTACTCTTCAGCGTGGGTAATTTCTCACAAGCACTTACCCTACGTAACTCCTTGGTTGTGAGTACTTCTACTACCGTAATTCACTCACACTAATTTATTTTTTTGGATTATTTTTTACTCTTTGGTAGTAATTTTTGACACATTTTCCTAGCTGTAATTCTTCGTCAGTAGTTATCCCAAGGTAACTCCTAGATGATGAGTAATTGCGTCACTATAATTCATTGTCGTTTATTCTTTGACACCAATTTTCCGATACACTTTCCCATCCGTAATTTCTCGATCGTAATTCTTTGCAGGTGAGTAATTTCTAGACCGTAAATTTTGACACTCATTTCACCATCCTCCCCCTCTTCTAACGAGTAAGATACAACTGTTCTCTTCTGCAGTAACTTCAGGCAACAATTCGTACTATATTACATATCGCGTAATCTCCAGCAGTAATTTCAACCAATTATTCGACGGCACCGGGTGCGGCGTGGCGCCACACCACATTTTCTAGTATACTTTTAGTTTGCTACCACCTAGCCTGATTTTTATGGCTAGTGCGACCCTCTCGAAACGCCCGCATGCAATATCTGTGGATATTGTACATCCTAATATTTTGTTGTTTTATTTCCCTGACCCTTATATGGTTTATACAGAAATAATGCAGCGCAAGAGACTTGGAGTACAATAAGGTCATAATACTATCTTCTAATCTCAGCCATACATCTATTCTAACGCCCCCTTAGTCATAGCGGGATAGAAATGAACGTTTGCCATTGGATTTGAAATCTTGCGCTTCCGTCGTCTTCTCTATATTAAGGTCATCAACTGCGTCTTTGATGATCATGTCCAGGACCTAGGGGCGGTGATTGTGTCCACTTCTAGTGCCTATCTTTCCTCCCACAGTCACATCGGGAGTGTCATGGATGCTACTGATGACTGGAGTTCTGGAGTTGTGGTAGACGTTGTTGTTGATGTCGACGTCGAGGTAGCCGGTCGTGATGTAGCCATGGTTGAGGTTGTCGTGGTCAGTATAGCGGATAGCACTAGAGGCGCAAAAAAATTGTGCGGTTTTTTCGTAGAGTTTTAGGTTTTTATGCGGTGGTGGCAGGTATCTTGGTCATAGTGCGGCGGCAGCGGGGTTTTGTGCGGCGCCGGCAGATATCTGCGGCAACGGTGGGTTTTTGTGTAGCGGCGGCAGGGATCTGCGACGGTGGCATATTTTTGGTTGTAGGGTTTCAGAGGCGGCGACCGAGGCACGAGGCAAATGGTGGTGGCAAGGATCCACAGGATCGGCGGTGACAACAGGTTTTTGTGCGGTGGCGATAGACATGTGCGACATAATGGTGGGTTTTCTGCATGACAACAGAAGAGATATGTGGCGGTGGCAAGTTTTTGGTTATAGGGTTTGGAGGCGGCGGCCGAGGCACACGGCAAGCAGCGACGGCAAGGATCCCGAGGATCGGCGGTGGCGACGGGTTTTAGATCGGCGGCGGCAGAAGAGCACGTGGATGTAGACTTTGGGGATGATTTGTGGTGGCGATGTAGAACTCGGCAAAGATCTCGGTTCGTAGCTTGATGTTCTTGTACGTGATTGTGGTGTAGTCGTACAGCTTGATGTAGATGTTCGGGGTAGATGTAGTCCAGCTCGGCTTGGTGGGCAGCGGTGTATGTCATGGTCGCGGCTGGAGGACACGACAAGGGATATTTTCTCTCGACATGGATGTCAGCTTGATCTGCGGATAGATCTGTCATAGCTCGAGGACGTTTTCTATTTTCTTTGCATGTTTTGTAATGCTGGTACTTTTTGTTTGGTCACTAGTTGTGCGGTTGATTGGCTGTGTGCATCCTAGTTATGCAGAGGCCGGGTGTAAACATTACTGTTAAGTAATAAAGCGTCCATTTCCAAAAAAAGATCGGATCTTGCTCGTGCCGCCATGCATAGATCTTTCGCTAATTTTCATGGAAGGATCAATTTAAGGATCTTGCTCGTGCCGCCATGCATAGATCTTTGAACTCATCCACCCCCTCAGACAGCTGTATCGTGGATAATCGTACTAGAAGATTGTTCCACGATACGAGTCTAGGCCCTAAGAGACTTTGTCTAAAAGACACATTAGGAGGATCAGATCCCAATACAGTGGAAAGGGTATCTTCTTTGTGCCTAACAATCGAGTATAGAGCTGGGTATTGTTCGCGAAGCGAAGTTTGGCCAAGCCATTTATCTTCCCAGAACCTAACCTGTGATCCATCCTTAATATTGAAAACACCAAAACGGAAGAAATGTTTTTTGGACGCCATAAGTCCAGCCCAAAAATGTGAATCACCGGGTTTCCAAACCACTTGAGATACACCTTTGGAACCAGCATATTTCCTCCATAGAATGGTTTTCCAGACACCATCTTCAGATAGTCGTTTGAAAAGCCATTTACCAAGATGTGTGGTGTTTTTGACTTGCAAATCATGTATGCCCAGTCCACCATATTCTTTTGGTCGGGAAACCACATTCCATTTGGCCAGTCAATATTTCTTTTTTTCACTATCCCCTTGCCAAAATAATCCACTTTCTTCAAGACACCTTTAGAAAATTGGAAAAACGAGATCATATACAATACCATGTTGGTGAGTACTGAATTTATGAGAACTAGTCTTGCTCCAAGGGATAGTAATTTTCCTTTCCAACAATTAAGACGATTTTGGAGTCTTTCCTCAACGATTTTCCATTCAGCAATCGTGAGACGCTGATAGTGGATCGGTATTCCCAGATAGTTGATTGGAAATTGCCCCTGACTACAGCCGGAAAGTTCAGCATATAGATGGGCCTCGTTTTGAGCCTCGCCAAAACAATACAAATCACTTTTATAGAAATTAATTTTCAATCCAGAGAGTTGCTCAAATACTAATAATATTAATTTCATATTCTTAGCTTTCTCCAAATCGTATTCCATAAATAAGATTGTATCATCAGCATATTGAAGAATAGATAGACCATCATCAACCAGATGAGGAACCAATCCTTCAATTTGGCCATCAGCCTTAGCTCTCTCGATAAGGATGGCCAACATATCAACCACTATGTTAAATAGTATAGGCGATAATGGATCCCCTTGTCTTAGCCCTTTTTTAGTCTGGAAGTATTTGCCAGTGTCATCGTTTACATTGATGGCAACACTACCACCAGTCACAAAAGACTGTACGAGAGCACACCACTCCTCAGAAAAACCTTTCATATGAAGTGTTTGCTGAAGGAAAGACCAAATAACTTTATCATAAGCCTTCTCAAAGTCAATTTTGAACAATACACCGTTCAACTTCTTTGAGTGTAGTTCATGAACTGTTTCATCCAAGATTACTACCCCATCTAGGATATTCCTTCCTTGCCTGAAAGCAGTTTGAGATGGGCTTACAACATGGTCAGCAACCGAATTTAGTCTAATCATAGCAACTTTAGTGAAAATTTTAAAACTAACATTAAGAAGGCAGATTGGACGATATTTTTGTATTCGTTCTGCATTATTAACCTTATGAAGTAAAAATATGTTGCCAAAGTTTAGTCTAAAAAGGTCAAGTTGCCCGGCATGTAGGAACACAAACAATTGCCTAAGGTCCCCTTCGATAACTTCCCAGAACTTTTGGTAAAATTCCGCTGGAAAACCATCAAGCCCAGGTGCCTTGTTATGTTCCATCTGAAAAACGGCTTTCATAACCTCATCCTCCGTATACGGGGCAATTAGAAATTTGTTTTCCAGAACAGAAACCTGAGGAATATCTGCAGTTTGGGACTCATCCAGCGAGAAGGAATTCTCTAGCGGTGCCCCAAACAAAGATTTATAATAACTAGTAATATACGATTTAAGTTGCTCCTGCCCCTCCATCATACCTTCATCCTAGATAAGAGAGTGAATAAGTTTCTTCTTATGCTTGCCATTAGCCACAACATGGAAGTATCTTGTGTTCGCATCTCCTTCGAGAATGAATCTCACTTTAGAGCGTTGATACCATTTGAGTTCCTCCTCACGGAGTAGTCTGGCAATTTCTGCATTTGATTGGTTTTTAAGCTCAATCCCTTGTGCAGATAAAAGCCTGACTTCCGCAGAAGCCTCCAAATCATTAATAATAGATGATAGGCATAATTTCTCTTTTTTAAGGATTCCAGCAGTATGTCGAGCCCAACCACGAAGAAATTTGCGTAAGGCACGCATTTTGTTGTTCCATCGTTGTATAGGCGTTTGACCACTAACAGGTTTCTCCCAAATAGCCTTCACCAAGTCCTGGAACCTATCATGTTCCATCCATCCAAGTTCAAATTTGAAACTACGTTTGGAGTTTCGTGGTGGTGTTCCAACACACAATAAAATAGGAGCATGATCCGATAAAGCCTCAATACGTTCGAGGTCACGAACAGTTACCATAGGGAATGTATCTTCCCATTCAGTATCCATAAGCACCCTATCCAGTTTTTCATATGTAGGCTCGGGAAGACTATTAGCCCAAGTGAACTGTCTTCCGATCATTGTAACCTCTCGTAAATCCAAGCTTTCTATGACATCATTGAACATGAAAGGCCAATGATCATCGAAACAGCGCCGACTTTTCTCGTGAGGGAATTTGAGTAAGTTGAAGTCTCCGCCTATGAGAATAGGGTACGGATTGTCCTTAGTCAGATTTACCAATTCACGTAAAAAGTCTGCCTTAAAAACCTCCTAGGCAGCCCCGTATATGGCGACTAGAGACCATAGAAAGTCATCAGCCTTGTTACGGATATGGAGTTTAATAAAAAAAATCTCCAACCGAACTGGCCAGGACTTCCATAGTCTCATTTCGGACGCCCCAACAGGATTCTCCCGGATCGACCCCGCGGTGGCCGCGATACCCACGTAAACTCCACTTCACCAGAAAGGCGATTGAGTTGAGTTTGTGAGGAATCGCATCTGCCAGTCTCGGAAATACCCCAAAAAATCCAAATTATGATCTCTCACACAATCAATAAAGAAAAAATATTTAGCCAAGTCATGCAGACCTCTGCTATTTGAGAACATGCCATTCATTGAGAAACAATAGGAGATTTGGCTACATGAGACCTTTTACGAGATTTGTGGCCCTTTGATTTTCGACCAGAAGCTGTAAGCTCAAATAATGAGCCTAGTTCAGTCTCATCGAAGCCCACCTCCGAAACTTCACCAACTAAGTGAGAAAGGAGTTGACCATCTATTGTGGCATGCAACTCCTCCTCCTCAATCGGTGAAGGCTCCGAAACAATAGGAGTCTTCGGAGTAACCGTTAAACGGTCAACCTCCATACGTCTCAAAACAGAACTAGATAAAGAAACATCCTTAACAGATCTACCCATACTAACTCCAACATTAGCTAGCTTATCAGCAATAGACGAATTGGAGAAAAAAAGGATGGACTTAGTATGATTCATTATACCTTGCGAGTCGAGGTTCGTCTCCGCTTTCCTCCGCATGGCCTTGACCATCGAGTCCTCATCCGTAGATGATGCCCCGGAGGCGTCGAGCCCATGCCTAGAGCTCCTCCCTGCCGAAGTCAGCAGTCCGCCACCACCAAGGGGCGGCCTCAACAAAGCCTGGTGTTGGGTTCTCAGCATAGAAAACAAAAAAAATTCTACGATGGGAACTATACGCCAAGATCTATCTACTAGATACAAGCAACGGGTGGATATACATCCATAGAGAACTCACCCTCGATGACAACAAAGCTTTGTTAACGAGTTGGAACTCGTGGATGATGTAGTCGTACACTTGCCGATCTCAAGATCGTGATAAAGTCCAGCAGGTCCAGCTCCATCACGTCCATCAGATCTAGCTCCAGCAAGTCCAGCACCACCAAGTCTAGCACCGCAAAGCAGCGGTGCATCCGTGATCACACACACGTCCGATACCCCGACAACATCCGTCCCTCTCTCTAGCAAAGCAGTAGAAGCAGCAACACCTTTCTAGATAAAGCCACCGGGAACATGTATCTCGCTAATCCAAGACCATGGGGAATAACTAGAGGGGGAGAGAGATCCTTCACGAGGAGGTGTGTGTTGTGAGGAGAGGGGGGCCTTTTATAGGGAAGAGGGGGGGGCACCCAAGGGCCATGGCGTGGCAGCCATGGTGGTGCCCCCACCTCTTCCACATTCATGTGGGTGGAGCTCCCACTCCCATAAAAAGCCTCCACTCAAAATTCCACTCACACATGCATTAAATTTCCACCAAATTTAATGCAAGATCTCATTAAATAAAACTATTTTATTTATTTTTATTCAGAATTTTGTAAATTACATTAATTAACAAACATTCACATAAAACCCCCTGCAACATTTCAATATCACATGCAGAACCAATTTCAGTAATTTCACCCGAAACAGTTTCGGTGTCTATTGAAATAATTCCAGCACTTTCTTAAATCTTTATCTGAAACATATTTGCTCCAAATGGTGTCGGTATCCCTTAAGTGTGTCACCCTATGGTTCGTGAATAATGCAGACATGATCTAGACCCCTCTCCAATCAATAATCAGTAGCGGGACCTGGAGATCCGTACTAACTCCCACATATTCAACGATGAATCTTGTGATTGTGTGAACCTTTAATGTTGTAACTAAATCCCTTTGTCTCGCGATGTATTACATGTCCGAGATTCGATCATTGGCATTCAAATACCTAGTTTGATCTCATTACCGACATGCACTCTTTTCTTGTTCCCGTGATATAACATTCTAGTGATCACATCACTTGCTTGCAAGCTATTTCAATGTGATATCACCGAGAGGGCCCAAAGTATATCTAACCGTCATCGGGATGGACAAATCCCCTCTTGATCCATGAGCCTCAACATAACACCTTCGTAGCACTGAACCCACCTTTATAGTCACCCTGTTACGGTGTGACGTTTGATGTTATCAAGATACTCTTCTGGTGTTAGCAATTAACATGATCTCATGGTGGAAGGACTAAGATTACTTCGTATGATGTTATAGCAATATAAACATAATGACTCTGATCGTAATGCTATACTTTGGATGAATGTTCATCACATCATTCCACCAATGTTGTGACCTCGTTATTAACAACATCCAATGTCCATGATCAGGAAACCTTGATTATCTTGTTAATCAACGAGCTAGTTTATATGAGAGGCATTACTAGGAACTTTGTTTTTTGTTTATTAAACACAAATGTATTAATGTTTCCAATTAATACAATTATAGCATGCAAAATAAATATTTATCATAAACATGGAATAAGATAATAACCACTTTATTATTGCCTCTCGGGCATATTCCCTTCAGTCTCCCACTTGCACTAGAGTCTATAATCTAGTTTGTAAACTTGTATATACAACACCTAGGTGTTGCATATACACGTTTGCTAGTGGTTAACATAATCTCCGGATCTGGCGCTTTCAGGTCCGTGTGTATTTGCATGTCTTTGTGTCTCTACGCATCACTCATTCTCAAATAAGATGGCATTGTATAAATTTGGTCCTTTAGTGAGACCTTTAGTTCGTTCGGGTTAAAATATGTTGATATTATTGTCATACAATATATCTTTATAGTATTAGCCCACTTTGAACCACACCTAGTTTGATAAAAAAATTCTTAACACAAATGCCCTCCTTTGCTGCTACTATAGCTGTCATATACTTAGCATTTTGTTGTAGTATCCATCACAATGTTTCAACTTTGGAACTTATCCAAATCCATCATGGAACATCCTTTCCATTACATTGTGCCACCCATAGTCTAAATTGAGATAAATTTAATTTGTTTCTTGTGACAAAACTAGTATTAATGTAACACTTTACAATGAACTACCTTTAACTATTTGTCACTTATACATGATATATTCTTAGTTCTTCCAAAGCTCATAAGAATATCTTTACTATCATCCAATGATCATCTTATGAATCATTCTGGTATGTGCTCATAACATTTAGAGCATTGGACATATCTGGATATATACATATCATGGTATAATCGATCAATATATTCATGTGATTTTACTCACCAAGTGTTTAAGCACTTGAATCTTGATACAATCATTTCCATGCAGCAAGAACCTTTCTTGTTTTTTTTTCATATTGAACCCTTTCAATATCTCATATATGTACGTCTGGCATAACCATATTAGCGCCTCAATCTATCCATATAGACATTAATGCCAAATATTCCGGTTTTGCCCAAGTCTTTCATCGAAATCATATTTTAATGAAATTCTTAACTTGTGTCAATAAAAGATACATCATTTCCAATCAACAATATGTACTCTGCATAATGTATTGGAAATTTGTCTCAGCGCTCCCACTTAATTTCTTGCAAATGCAAGCATCTTCATCGTCTCCGATGAAATTAAACTCCTTTAACATTTTCATCATGGTGAAGATTCCAACTCCGCTATGCTCACTTCAACTATTGAAGTTTGCATGCCCTTTTAGCACCCTTTGAATTAACACAACCCTTCGGACTATGTCATGTACACATCCTAGGTAACCATACTATTAGAAGAACCTTGTTTTGTTTATTCAACTACCATATACCAAATTATATGTAGTGGTTGCTACATTAATCCGTCAAGACTAAATATCGCTATGGAAGATCAAATCTTGTCATAGTCAACTCCTTGAACATTGCCGTAAACTTCTTTCCCACATGTCGACTATTTCATAGATGTTAAACATCCATGTCTATTTCTTTATAGATCCAAACACAACCGATAGGCTTCACGCCTTTCCGTAGGGTCTTCCAAGTTCAAAAACTTGATTTCTCGTGTATGGATACTATCACGGATTCTATGACTTCTAGTCATTTTATGGAGCCAGGGCCTATCATCACTTCTTTGCATGCAGTCGGTTCATCATTGTCAAAACAATAACGACTTCTATTTAAAATCTTACTATTTGATTCTTACCGACCCACATGGTTCAATAGGAACTCTAATCTCCAAGATCACACCCTTTGTAATCACGGGAGGCATGAGCATTGTGGCCACCACCAGGACACTTTCCGGCGCTGCGCTACTTAGCACATATATCTAAGGTTCAACAACCTTATCAAAGTTCTATTGTCCTCCCACTTAATTTTTCACGAAAATTCCTTCTCAAGAAACTTGACGTTCCAAGCGACAAACACTTTTTTACTCGGTGTTATGGGGGAATTCCCAACAAATTCTTTGGGATAACCTACAAAGACGTGCTTATCCGACTTTGGTTGTAAACATTTTGCTTATGCATAGCATACCAAAATTTAAGAAAAGACAATTCGGGTTTTATCCCAAACCATAACTCATATGGTGTCATTTTAACGGATCATGATGGTGCTCTTTTCAATGTAAAGCGGTAGTCTCTAAAGCTTTAATCCGTAAAACATAATGGTAGTTTTATAAATGACACCTTTGATCTTACCATGTCAAACAAGGTTTGATTTTATCTCTCGACCATACCATACTCCTGTGGTTTATCTGGAAATGCAAATTCATGAAACAATTCCTAAAATCTTAGGTGTTTCGCTAAACCTGTAACTCAAATATCTTCCTTTATGATCGAATCATAAACTCTTTTATTTTCTTGTTACAATGATTTTTACTTCATCTTGAAAGTCTTTGAACAATTTCAAATGTTTCATACTTCTTCCTTATTAAGTAAATATATAGATATATTCACTCAAATTTCTGGAGAAGGCATATGAAGCAAAAAGATCCATCGCATATGGCTACACATAATGGACTATATACATCAACATGCATAATATCCAATAAGTTAGTTATCCGTTCCTCTTTGTCCTATGGACGGAGTTTCAATTATCTCGAGGAAAGTTTCTTCATATTTACTTTACAATATAATTCAATTAGCGATGTCACTTCATAAGTGATCTTCCAATCATTTGTCTTACGACATTTTAGAAATAATGTTTATGGATGTGATTTCTCCAACTAGACTTGTAAAAGTTCATCCATCCATTATGGAATACGGTAATTATTTGAACAACCATTGTTCTCGTAATACCGGAACAAAATAACAATTATTAAAACAAATCTTGAAGGCTAGGTTTGACGACAACGAAAACACAATAACACTTTATTTGTTTTTGATGAACATCATCACTTATTCTCTTGCTAGTTACTCAGGTCGTTGCAGTTCATGAATCGTGTTGTTATGTGTGACACTTCACACCAACCAATTCGGTATCCAATACCTCAGAACCACATTGTTTAACAAGAAAGGAATACAACCATAACATGTATATCTTCTATATACCTAAGTTGGACATCTCCAACCTTTTCTTTTCTGCCAAATATTTTATAGATTCTCTTTCAACAATTCCCTTTCTTTTAAAAGAATCCATCAACATAAATAGTGGTCTCATTCACATGACACATAGTACAAAGTGTATATAGTCAAATACTAATACCTTTGGACTTGCACTTTGAAGTGGATCACCATCATCAAATGTTTGGTGTTCTTTCAAAAAAATCCATTCTTTAGTAATCTATTAGTGTAGTAAACATTTTACTTACATATTCTATTCATCCTTATCATGACAAATTTCATGATCAAGCTACTATAGCCTATAAGGAAGAATCCCGAGTACAATGTTAGTTCCCAAAACCTTTTGGGAGATCCGGATGCCTAGCATCTCCATCCTTCACAAATTATCATACAATATGAGAACATGTATTTTGCTAAATTATACTTTATCATAATGCAACCAAAAACATTGTTTCAGATATCACAATATCTTTCACACATGATGGTTTCTGAAACAATTTTTCAGCTCCTAGATAATCTTGATATTAAAACAACTTTTGAATATCAATAATCATGGAGGCAAACATGATACTTTAGATACTAACATTGGAATTCTTACTCTTGATTTAATACTACTTATTAAACTTCATGGAGTAAATAGAGTTTGCTGAAAGTTTGCAATAGGACTTCTAAACTTTAAATTGACATTCAAAACAATACGATACCAGTTCGTAAAGTAAATATCCAGAATTATATAGTTCTATTATCTAAATTAAAACTAAGCATAAGGTAGTGAAAAGATGCCAATGACTACAACAAATTATGCAAATTCACTTCGGTTTAGTTTATGACAAATTGAGTTCGATTAATCCAATTAGAAATGAACTCCCACTCAAAAATGACATCCCTCGTGCCTTTTTGGTGATTACATGAACCAATTCCACTACACCAAGTCCGATCATCACGTGAGTCGGTGTAGCTTCAAATGCGAGCATCAATATGGGCATCACATTAACTATATGACTCATGCGTAACCTTTCAGTCCGTGTTCCGAGGCCATGTCTGTACATGCTAGGCTCGCCAAGTAGGAACCTTAGTATTCGCGTGTGTAAAACTGTCTTACATCCGTTGTATGAAAGCGTAGAGTCGAGTATACCCGATCATCACGTGATGTCTCGAAACACGATCCATAGAACGGTGCATACTTAAGGAAGAACATATTTTATCTTGATATTTAAATGAGGGATCATCTTCCAATGCTACTAAAAGCGCCAAACTAGAAATATAAGATGCAAACATCTAATGTGTAAAGTGAGATAATATGGTCCATGCATTTGATCTCTATAATTTGCATCGTGGTATGATCTCTATCATTCCTTTGTGTGTATGGCCAAGGTCTATGGAACTTACATATTGAGTGTGTTGTAAGAGTATCTATCATACATCTACTTACAACAATACCATATCAAGACACTAGCCTAGCAATGATCTAAACTAGACGCCTCTAATTTATTAATTGAAAGTTTTACGTGGCCTAGGGCTTTCGTAGATAGAACCGGTCTTACCTACGAACATGAACCACAACGAGGATAACCAAGTTATTAGCAACTCGTTGTAAATCAGATATTGACAATAGTAGGAGAGACAGACGCCCGCTAGCCACTTATGCAAAACTAGTTGCATGTCAGTCGTGGAACCGGTCTCATGTACGATGACATGTAAGGTTGGTCCGGGCCGCTTCATCCCACTATGCCACCAATATCCAAAATACATAGAAGATGCAATAACATGATCATCATCTCCCACATATAAACATATGTGTATTACCCGTGCAAAGCACCTACGCATAGATCATGCTCTGATACCACTGTTGGGTTCGCAGCATAGAAAACAAAAAATTTCCAACGATGTGAACTATCACCAAGATCTATCTATTAGATACAAGCAATGGGTGGATATACATCCATAGAGAACTTACCCTCGAAGACAACAAAGCTTTGTTAACGAGATGGAACTCATGGATGATGTAGTCGTACACTTGCCGATCTCAAGATCGTGACGAAGTCCAGCAGGTCCGGCTCCAGCACGTCCATCAGATCTAGCTCCAGCAAGTCCAGCACCACCTATTGGCTCCGCATCATAGAAAACAAAAAATTTCCTACGATGAGAACTACACGCCAAGATCTATCTACTAGGTACAAAGCAACGGGTGGACATACATCCAACGAGAACTTACCCTCGAAGACAACGAGTTTTGTTAACAAGTAGGAACTCGTGGTTGATGTAGTCGTACACTTGTCGATCTCAAGATCGTGAGGAAGTCCGAGCGCCGCAACTCAGCAGCGCATCCGTACTCGCACACACGTTCAAGCCACCGAACAACCTCCACCTCCTCGCTCCAGCGATCCAGCGGAAGCAGCAACTCCTTCCAGACGAAATGGCACCGGGAACATGTATCTCGCTAATCCGAGACCATGGGGGAGTAATTCTAGAGGGGGAGAGCGATCCTTCACAAGGAGGTGTGAGGAAGAAGGAGGAAGATGGTGGCCTTTTATAGGAGGTGGGGGGGAGTGCCCCTCCTTCATGGACGGCGCATGGGGGGGGTGACTCGTCACCTCCCCCATTCATGTGGTGGTAACCCCTCCACATTAAAATGCCTCTTCACATTCCCCTTTAAAGTCCCTACTTTAAATGCATTAAAATTCTCCAAGTTTAATGCTCTCTCATTTAATAAAACTCTTTTATTAAATTTATTCAGAATTTTGTTAATTACATTAATTAACAAACATTCACATATAACCCCTTGCAATATTTCAATATCACATGCAGAACCATTTTCTGCAATTTCACCCGAAACAATTTCCAGTTTCTATCGAAACAATTCCTGCGCTTTGCAATACTTTCGTCTGAAACATATGTGCTCCAAAATGGTGTTCGGTAACTCTTAAGTGTGTCACCCTATGGTTCGTGAATAATGCAGACATGATTGAGACTTCTCTCAGATCAATAATCAGAAGTGGGACCTCGAGATCCATACTGATTCCTACACATTCAACGATGACTTCTATGATCGTGAGAACCTTTAACACTAGTAACTAAATCCCTTTGTCTCGCGATATATTACATGTCCGAGATTCGATCATTGGTATCTCCATACCTAGTTTGATCTCGTTACCGACATGCACTCTTTTCTCGTTCCCGTGATATAACATTCTAGTGATCACATCACTTGCTTGCAAGCTATCTTAATGTGATATCACCGAGAGGGCCCAGAGTATATCTATCCGTCATCGGGATTGACAAATTCCACTCTTGATCCATGAGCCTCAACATAACACCGTCGTATTACTGAACCCACCTTTATAGTCACCCTGTTACGGTGTGACGTTTGGTGTTATCAAGATACTCTTCTGGTGTTAGCAATTAACATGATCTCATGGTCTAAGGACTAAGATTACTTCGTATGATGTTATAGCAATATAAACATAATGACTTTGATCGTAATGCTATACTTCGGATGAATGTTCATCACATCATTCCACCAATGTTGTGACCTCGTTATTAACAACATCCAATGTCCATGATCAGGAAACCTTGATCATCTTGTCAATCTACGAGCTAGTCTATAAGAGAGGCATAACTAGGAACCCTTTTTGTTTATTAAACACACATGTATTGACGTTTCCGATCAATACAATTATAGCATGCAAAATAAACATTTATCATAAACATGGAATAAGATAATAACCACTTTATTTTTGCCTCTCGGGCATATTCCCTTCACCACCAAGTCCAGCACCACAAAGTAGCGGTGCATCCGTGATCGCACACACGTCCGGTACCCCGACAACCTCCGTCCCTCGCTCCAGCAAAGCAGCGGAAGCATCAACTCCTTTCCAGATAAAGCCACCGGGAACATGTATCTCGCTAATCCAAGACCATGGGGAATAACTAGAGGGGGAGAGAGATCCTTCACGAGGAGGTGTGTGTTGTGAGGAGAGGGGGGCCTTTTATAGGGAAGAGGGGGGGGGCACCCAAGGGCCATGGCGTGGCAGCCATGGTGGTGCCCCCACCTCTTCCACATTCATGTGGGTGGAGCTCCCACTCCCATAAAAAGCCTCCACTCAAAATTCCACTCACACATGCATTAAATTTCCACCAAATTTAATGCAAGCTTTCATTAAATAAAATTATTTTATTTATTTATATTCGGAATCTTGTTAATTACATTAATTAACAAACATTCACATAAAAACCCCTGCAACATTTCAATATCACATGCAGAACCAATTTTAGCAATTTCACCCGAAACAGTTTCGGTGTCTACTGAAATAATTCCAACGCTTTCTTAAATCTTTATCTGAAACATATTTTCTCCAAATGGTGTCAGTATCCCTTAAGTGTGGCACCCTTTGGTTCATGAATAATGCAAACATGATCGAGACCCCTCTCCGATCAATAATCAGCAGCGGGACCTGGAGATCCGTACTGACTCCCACATATTCAACGATGACTCTTGTGATCGTGTGAACCTTTAACATCGTAACTAAATCCCTTTGTCTCATGATATATTACATGTACGAGATTCGATCATTGGCATCCAAATACCTAGTTTGATCTCGTTACCGACATGCACTCTTTTCTCATTCCTATGATATAACATTCTGGTGATCATATCACTTGCTTGCAAGGTATTTCAATGTGATATCACTGAGAGGGCCCAGAGTATATCTATCCGTCATCGGGATGGACAAATCCCACTCTTGATCCATGAGCCTCAACATAACACCTTCTTAGCACTGAACCCACCTTTATAGTCACCCTGTTACGGTGTGACGTTTGATGTTATGAAGATACTCTTCCGGTGTTAGAAATTAACATGATCTCATGGTCTAAGGACTAAGATTACTTCGTATGATGTTATAGCAATATAAACATAATGACTCTGATTGTAATGTTATACTTCGGATGAATGTTCATCACATCATTCCACCAATGTTGTGACGTCGTTATTAACAACATCCAATGTCCATGATTAGGAAACCTTGATCATCTTGTTAATCAACGAGCTAGTTTATATGAGAGGCATTACTAGGAACTTTGTATTTTGTTTATTAAGCACACATGTATTAACGTTTCCAATTAATACAATTATCGCATGCAAAATAAACATTTATCATAAACATGGAATAAGATAATAACCAATTTATTATTGCCTCTCGGGCATATTCCCTTCACCCGGGGGAAGCCGTCCCTGGAGTGGGTCCTGGTCATGGACAAACCACCGTCATGGCCCGGCTGCCCTTCCTGGACAGCTAGACCACGACCAGCGTCCAGTGGTCCACCAATAGCGCCGCCAGGCAGCCGCTCAACACGGCTCGTTGAAGACCTTAGCTCCCCATTCAACCCGAGGACGTCCGCCTGGATCAAAGAGGAGTCGGGCCGCATGTCCTGGTCCACGGTGGGCATGGTCGGAGAAGTGCCGCAGTCGACCAGCCCCTCCTGGGCCAGTCCCTGCGCCGAGGCCCCATGAACCACCTCCAGAAACACCGGTCCCTCCCGGCAAGGAATAGAATGACCCGTAAAATTAGGTTTGCAGCGAGCAGGTGACGCTGACCGTGGAGTAGTCAGAGTCCTAGCAGAAGCCACCCTCAAAGCATCCTGTAGCTGTGAAGGAGAGACTCGAGGTGAAGCCACAACAGGTGTGACACCATGGAGAGGAGAGCGCACCGGAAGCGACTCAAGAATCTCCTTTCCCCGCAGCGTAGCGGGATTGGGATTAAAAGGATTGACCGCAATCAGACGTGAGGACTCATGTGCCAACAACTGTGCCCTTATTGCCAATGTCGGCCATGTACGGAGTGGGCTGTTGCTGCTTGAGAATAGGGCACCTCAAGGTGGGATGAGCGGAGCCATCACAAATGTAATAGTAGTGAGCCACCTTGCAGTCCTTAGTCGCATGGGTATTGACCGCACACTTCCAGCAGCGATCAGTCTTCACATTCTTCTTACCCAAAATACCAGAACTCGGTGCATTAGGAACAACTTCCAAGGTGGCAACCACCGGCATAGCAGAATCAACGGGCCCCTGCAAAACATATGGGTATGGTCCATGTTGTCCCGATGCCTGGAAGGGAACACCCGCTGCCACAGCGGGATACCCATACTGCCCATCTGACTGCTGGTGAAACTACGGCTGGTATTGAGCAGACTGCGAGGCCGACTGTTGATCCACCTATGTCTTCTTCGTCTTCCGCTTAGGCCCTGTAGCACCCGCAGCTCCGACCCCAACATTAAACGCCTGAGGCGCCGGAGCCTGCGGATACATCGCTTGCGGTGGCATTGAGGCTCTACTCGACGACTAACCGCAAAACGGAGGCTACAGCAGCAGCTAACCGAAAGGCAGAAATGGAGGCCTCGCACCCATCCCTTGCTGAAAGGCTCCCGGCGGCAACATCGCCAGGGGGCCCAAGAAAGGCGGCCCTCCATGTCCGAAATGTCCAGCCACCGGAACCTGTCCAGTAGGCGGAGGGCGGACTCCCGACGCCTGACCTCGGAAGTGCCCCGCGAAGTGGGGAGGAGGCGGTCGGCACAGACCCGGCTGCCCTCGGCGGTGGCGGATGGGCCGGCGCCACCCCAGGCGGATGCGCAGAGTTGCGAGGATTCGGCGTGGCCATCGAGGCTGGACCGAGGATCACTTGGGCAAAGGAGCGCAGGCGAGGCGTTGGCGAGTGAGGAGATCGACGAGGCGGCGGTGACTGAGACGAATGAACGCGAGGTGGTGGCGATAGATGACGAGGCGGTTGTTATCGAGGCGAATAACAAGGAGTCTGAGATGGGCAGACTCGAGACCCAGATAGCCCGAGTCGTCTAGCAATCGCACGCCAGCCTCCTGCCTTGTGAACCGAACCGGTGTCCCCACCACTAACCACGTCAGCCGCCACATCACCGCCAGCTCCAGTGCAGCGAGTTGAATCCGGATCGAGATGATCTTGATCTCCCACGAACTCGCCCCGATCGGCCGGCAGAAAATCCCCAAGGATCGGCGGCGCCGAAGCCCTACGTGGCGGCAACGGTCCTTTCCAGGGCCGAACGACCAGTCCCCGGCGGAGGAGGAACCCCACCAGCGACGCCACTAGACCTCTCCGACCCACTGGCGTAGACGAAGTCTGACAAGGCGGCAAAAAGCTCCTCGGCGGTGAAGATGGAGACCCCTTCTCCCAGAACCGGGAGGCCGACGTTGCATAACCAATGTCCTCCCAGAACGCCTGCCGCAGCTCGTCGTTCGACTTTCTCCGCCGCCGGCCGACCGTGGTCCAGCCCAGCTCGCCGGAGTCGTCCGCAAGGTCCGCAAGGGCCTCCCTCGCCGCTAGGGCATCACCAGCATCCGAGCCGGAGTCTGAGCCCAGGCACTGAAACCTAGACCCCGTCCCTGCCACCGGCGACCCCAGAGCGCCGGGCACTAGGGTGAGTCGCCGCCCATGACCCATCCTTAGTGTTCACGTGTTAGGTAAGCACCTAAGAAAGGGCTCCTATCACCTGGACTACACTCACGTCTAAAATGGAGGGAATGTAGATGTTTGATGGTCTCACCACTCGGCTGATTGCTTTTTGTCTGTTGTTGTGTCTTTAATGGAGAGAGGATTTCAGTTCCCTGGCCTCTGCACCAATTTGGGATGCACACAGTCATTAAGCATGAGTATCAGGATTTTTAAACTTGGTTAAGCACCAAGCCTGGTCCTGAAGATAAATTGCATGAGTATCAGGATAGCCTGATCCTGAAGTATAAATAGGAACCTTAATTCGCTTCCGCGAGGATTTAAACTCAGGTGTTGGGTTTGTACATCCACTCCCCCAACCAATTCCTACTACTTGGTTTACCGTAGAAAACAAGGATCTCCCTATGATATTCCTAGTCTATGAAGGCATGCATGAGACTAGATTGGTCCATCTGTCGACGGTCTCCATTGTACGAGACTCCTCTCCGAGTTCCTGTTCTTGATCCTTCTCGTCAGCTACAGCGTCCAAGCCCCTTCCTTAATGAAGTTAATCTGTACTTGTGTCTCTCCAGATCTCACATGCCGTCTTTCCACGATCCAGATCCACATGCATTTCGACATAGCACCCTTCCACGATCCAGATCCACATGCATCAAGTCTTCACCGTGATTGATAGGAACTAAGGCGTAACTGCTGGCGATTACAACTCGTCTAGTTATAGTATTAGCAAAATCATATACAAATGCATGTATTCCAATTCTAAAGTAGTTAGTACTAACATGCAGTAGTTATAGGCTAACAAATAAGTTAAAAGATTTAAAAACTATTGCTGAGCCTCTAGTCAATCTAGACATTGCTGAGCATATTTATTTCTAGTTCTATAGCCAGGTGGAGTTCATGTACTAGTGGTGGAGATCAGCCAACTCTAATATTGCAATAACGTATGTTCTAGTGGCCTTACGGATGCACACATGCGAGAAAAAAATAGAAAAACTATAAAAAAAGCACCGCTATAGAGGACGATTCCTCGAAGAAACGACACTACACCACCAAAACAACACCAGTCGTTCAACCACTCCAATAGCAACACCTTCAAGAAGAAAACATTGCACAAGCGTCGTCATTGTCTGATCAAAGATCATAGATTTTCATCTTGTAAAAGGTCCTCACTCGAAAAACAATGTCTTCAACAAGGCCATTATCAGGCACAACCAATTAAGGCCAGACATTGCATTTTCACCCTACAAGGTGACTCGGAACTCCTCATGTGTTTTCCCCTACAAATAGTCACCGCTCCGAGTCACAGATCACACATTCAGTTGCTCGTCGGCACAAAGATCCATATCACCATTTGCTTCCGTGATGTTATAGCTTTTCTGATCTGACTTCACCGTAGACCGTCTTAGTGACAACAGCTAAGAGAATACACCGAACCGCACCATGCCCTTACAAAGATAATCTTGTAGCACACACAGAACTAAGTGAGTCTCGAAGCGTTTAATTACCTGAATGACTGGCGTTTGTCGTTTGGTCCAAATGTGGGACTAAAAGTGTCAGATTCAAAGAAATTCTTTGGAAGAGACCATTCTGTGCTGAACTTTGAGTTTAATGTCAGTTTTGTCCATCTTGCCTCAACAAATGGATCGCATAGGTTGTGCCGGGATGTCAACAACTCAACACATACGGGGTTATCGGTTTTCACGAGAGAAAATAAAATTGAAAAAGACAAATATGTTCTGCCTGAAAGGTATGTTTAGAGCATCTCCACTCGCGTTCCCAGCGCTTAATTTTGGTCCGGATGCTGAAATTTTGCCCAGTCGCGTTCCTAGGGCGCCGGTTTCGTCCGGATTTCGCCCAAAATTGGTCCGGCGTTCCCAGTCCGAACCCGAGGCGCCGGGAACGGCCTGAGAACGCTGGATGGAGAGAAAACATGGGTGGGCCAGCCCTGTCGGCGAGACACCCCATTTCCCATCACCAGTCGCCTCCCCGCGGTGAAGGATTCCACCCCAAGCCGCCTCGCCGCCATGCCTGCGCCGGCGAAGCTCCGCCCATTCAAGCCGAACTCGTGCTTGTAGATAGGTCCGCAGCCACCGCCGCAAGTTCCACCTGCAACCTAGGGCACTTTCGCCACCCTTCCCTCGCCGTAGCTCAGCCACGCTTCTAGCTCCCACCACCACGCCCGCCAAGTGTTCGACGATTGGTCCATTCGGCCATGGACTCCGACGATGAAGAGCTGTTCGACGTGTTGCTGGAGGAAGAGAACACCGCAGCCGCCGAAGATGTAGAGCACGTTCAGATCCTCGCCTCCCTGGCACGGCTGTACATGCAGACTACAACGCCGAAGCGTGGAGGCTCGGCGAAAGGTCGTCGGAAGTGCAAAGCAAGGCAGCGGGCGGAGGGCTATTGCATGCTGTACGCCAACTACTTCGCCGACGAGCCGCTCCACGAAGAGGCCGTTTTTCCGCGCCGTTTCAGGATGAGCCGAAAGCTCTTCCTCGAGATCGTGCACTCCGTCCGGGAATTCGACCCCTATTTCGTGTGCAGGAAAGACTGCACCGGCATGGTTGGGTTTTCCTCACTGCAGGAGTGCACAATGGTTGATTTCATCTAGAACTATGTCAAACATTTTGTCTGTATTCGTATTATGCCGAAATATGCCGAAAACTGGATGAATTTGAGCCAAATTTGGGCGAAAATACGCCGACCTGGGAACTCGGCCTGGGACGCGAGTGGGAAATCGGCCATTCCTAGGCTGAAACTTTTGTCCTTCCGGCGCTATTTAGGTCCGGATTTCGGCCTGGGAACGGCCAACGAGTGGAGATGCTCTTATGCGAGGTATTATTGTTAACCAAAAATGTGCCCCCCGGCTGTATAAAATCACACCCACACTTAAGCACACCCCGCTATTATGCAACATTTATACAAGGAAGCGACCGTGGATGAACTGCTCCCCCCGTCCCCCTCCTTCTTCCCGCCCTCTCCACCGTCGCAACTCCCCAACGTTGACGGGAACCACCACCAGCAGCACTAGTTTCTCGAGTTGACCTCCCGCGAGGTCCCTCAACAATGGTTGCTTGGCCTCGGCGATGTTGTCATGGCGCCCAAATGCATGGATATCAGTTACCTCAGCTGGTCTGCATGGTCTTTACATGCAGACTACAACGCCGAAGCGTGGAGGCTCAGCGAAAGGTCGTCGGAAGTGCAAAGCAAGGCAGCGGGCGAAGGGCTATTGCTTGTTGTATGCCGACTGCTTCGCCAACGAGCCGCTCCATGCAGAGGTCGTGTTTCGGCACCGTTTCAGGATGAGCCGAAAGCTCTTCCTCGAGATCATGCACTCCGTCCGGGAATTTGACCCCTATTTCTTGTGCAAGAAAGACTGCACCGGCATGGTTGTGTTTTCCTCACTGCAGAAGTGCACAATGGTTGATTTCGTCCAGAACTATGCCGAAGATTGCTCTGTATTCGTATTATGCCGAAATATGCTGAAAACTGGATGAATTTGAGACAAATTTGGGAAAAAATACACCGACCTGGTAACTCGGCCTGGGATGCGAGTGGGAATCGGCCATTCCTAGGCCGAAACCTTTGTCCGTCCAGCGCTATTTAGGTCCAGATTTTGGCCTGGGAACGGCCAACGAGTGGAGATGCTCTTATGCGAGGTGTTATTGTTAACCGAAAATGTGCCACCCGGCTGTATAAAATCACACCCACACTTAAGCACACCCCGCTATTATGCAACATTTATACAAGCAAGTGACCATGGATGAACTGCTCCCCTCGTCCCCCTCCTTCTTTCCGCCCTCTCCACCGCCGCAACTCTCCAATGTTGACGGGAACCACCAGCAGCAGCACCAGTTTCTCGAGTTGGCCTCCTGCGAGGTCCCTCAACAATGGCTGCTTGGCCTCGACGATGTTGTTATGGCACCCAAATGCGAGGAAATTAGTTACCTCAGCTGGCCTGCAGGGTCTTTGCTCTCCCCGGAATCTGAGCTTTCCAACCAGCGGTCCGCGAGCATACCATCCTAGACAATGACGCAGCCACCTGCGGCAGCGACGGTCGTGAAGGCGAAGAGGCGCGGGTGGAAACCGGGGACCGGGACGGAGACGGAGAGACCCTCCGTGAGCCATGTGGAGGCCGAGCGGCAGCGCCGGGACAAGCTGAACCGTCGCTTCTGTGAACTGCGCGCCGCTGTTCCCACGGTCTCCAGCATGGACAAGGCCTCCCTCCTCGCCGACCCTGCCAACTACATCGCCGATTTGCGAGCTCGGATCGCGCGGCTGGAGGAGGACTCCCGCCATGTAGGGACCGCTGCTTCCTCCCGCTATGGCGCCGCAGCCCCATCCTTCCATTACACCGACCTACCAGGCACATGCAGTCAGGTGGAAGTGGAGGTGCGCGGATGGTGGTGGGGCGGGAGTCTGCGACCGCCGTGATGTAGGTGATGACTGTTGCTCAAATCAAAAAGTACAAAACTAACTAAAGTTAATTAACAACCTGGGGCAGAAGCACAAACAATTACAGCTCAATCCGACGTATAGAGATCTCTCACGAATTTTTATGGTGTAGCACAAATATCTGTTTCGGGACAGCAACTTCCCCAAATCTTACTCCTCTCTCATTAGAGGTTGATCTTGACACAAAAACCAAGAAAAAAGGATAAGGAGGGGTTATTACCGAAGTAATAACTTCCAAGACTCAAATAAACAAAAACAATTGAAAGCACAACTAAATTTGGTTGTCTCCCAAAAATCTCTTTCTTATAGCCATTAAGATGGGCATGATAATTTTAATGATGCTCATATAAGAATATGAACTGAAGTAAAAGAGAGCATGAAGAAGCAAAAATACACATGCTTAAGTCTAACCCACTTCCTATGCAAGGGAATTTTGTAAACAAACAAATTGTTGAAACCAGAGGCTACTAGCATAGGAAGACAAAAGAAGTGCAACATAAAAACTTTCAGCATAAAACGAGGAAACTTGATATTATTGAGATGCATAAGAACAATCTTCCCTCTCTCATAATAACTTTCAGTATAATGCATAACATTAATGATATAACTATCACAAGAACCATTTTAGCAATGAATTACCTATCCTAACAGAAACCACAGGGACACTAGCTCTCATAACACTACTTTGTGAAACAATATTAGGGATATCCTTACAAAGGATAGTGTGTCCATCTTCTTCATATTTAGTGACAAAATCTTTCACATTTGTTATTATAGGTTCATCATCCATTTGTTTATCAGGTTCAATAGCTTTATTCATACTTTCATTAACCATACTAGCTATCATAGAATGTTTCATTATCTTAAATGGGAGAGGCTTTTTCTCAATTTAAGGTTCAGGTAAAGCATGATTAGAAGTATAAACTTCAGTATTTCTTGCAGGAACACACTTAGCAACATCTTTATATGGTTCATGATACTTATTCCAATTCTTTTTAGGAACTTCAATATGGGAAGCAAAAGCCTTAAAATAAGTTGCAATAGCTTGAGAGTCTAAACCACAAGCATTTTTAATATTTTGAAAGTCATCAGTTCCCATAAAAGTTTCAATGCATTCATAATCATGATTTATACCTAACTTTCTTCCTGTGTCATTCTTCCATGCTTCAGCATTGTCTTGAATACGGTTGATACATTGCAAATGTATCTATAATTTTTGATGTTCGATGCTTGGTTTTATCTACTTTCTTATGTTTTGTCCAAACTTTGGAGTACTTTTCATATGATTTCTTGGACTAACCTATTAACAAGAGCCACAATGCCAGCTGCCTATTTTCTGCTGTTTTTGGTTCTAGGAAAGTCAGAAAATGAATATTCTCGGAATTGGACGGGACAAAAGCCAAAGTCAGTTTTTCATCGAGGGACACCTGGAGCCAAAATCTGAGACGGAGAGGGGCTGGGGCCTGGCCACACCACCTGGCCACGCGGCTAGGCCTGGCCCGCGCCAGGGGGTGGTCTGGCCGCCCCAGGCACCCCCTCGGCCTCTCCTTCCGCCTATATATTGCCATTAATACGGAAACCATACGTACCCAATCAAAAATCCACGAAAGAGTATGTAGCTGCCATTATCTCCATCCCTAGATCGGGAGGGATCTGAAGCTCTTTCCGGCACCCTGCCAGAGAGGGGAATTCACCCTGGAGGCCTTCTTCATTATCATATAAGCCTCCGGTGTGATGCATGAGTAGTTCATATCTGGACTACGGGTCCATGTAGTAGCTAGATGGCTGGTTCACCTCCTTTGTGCTATCATGTTTAGATCTTGTGAGCGTCGTTCATGATCAAGATCATCTATTTGTAATTCTGCATGTTGTGTTTGCGGGGTTCCGATGGATATTGAGATGCTATTTCAGATTGATTATTGATTCTATCATGTCTTTGTTATTTGTGATCTTGCATGCTTTCCGTTTTTAGTAACTATCTTGGCCAAGTAGATGCTAACAACTCCAAGAGTTAGTATTTATGCTTGATAGTGGGTTCATGCGCCTGGTTATCTGGGGAAGTGATAGAAATCTCTAAGGTACTAGATGTGTTATTGCTACTAGGGAGAAAACAACAATCCTTTGTTCATAGAACAATCATATTGTTTACTTTACATGCAATTCGTAATGCAATAATCTATTGCTTGCAACTTAATACTGGAGGGGTTCAGATGATAACCTGAAGGTGGATTATTAGTCATAGATGCAGTTGGATGGTGGTCTATGTATAATGTTGTAATGCCCAATCGAATCTTAAAGGAGTCAAGATGAGTAGTATATGCTTGTATGCTTTCTTGATGTTTGTCAATTGCCCCGCTGTAATTTGTTCATGCAACATGTCATCTATCATAAGGAGAGCCACCTCTAGTGAACTATGGACACCGGTCCTTTATTTTACTTTCAATCTACAATCAAGTCTTTACTGCTTTGTGTTTACTTTCTGCAAACTATTACTTTCTTCCACTCGATACGTTTAATCCTTTGTTTTCAGCAAAATCGGTGAGATTGATAACCTCATCGCAAGTTGGGGACAGAGTTCTGTAGTTGTGTTGTGCAGGTCTCCACGTTGCTGCTGGCACCGGTAGTGCGCCCTTCCAAAGTTCAGCTAGCAATACCTTTGGGGTGTCTCGTTGCTCCTACTGGATCGATTAAACCTTGGTTTCATAACTGAGGGAAAACTTGTTGTTGTGCTCATCATACCTTCCTCTTGGGGTTCCCCAACGAGCTCGATATATTTTGGGCCATCAAGCTATTTTTCTGGCGCTGTTGCCAGGGAGTCAAGGACATCTTCACAAGGGGAGTCCTTCATAACCAATCTCTTTACTTTGTTGTTTTATTTTTTCTTACTTTACTTTTGTTTTGCTTGTTTGTTTCTTTATCAAAAACACATGAAAAATAGTTCTACTAGTTTGCTTTCTTTATTGAAAACACAAAAAAATGACTACTCTTGAAAATACTAAGTTGTGTGAATTCACTAGCACCAACAACAATGATTTTATGAGCACACCTATTGCTCCACCTGTTCCTGAAACTACTTTCTTTGAGATAAAACCTGCTTTACTCAATCTTGTTATGAGAGAATTTTTTTTTGGTATTGGTAATGAAGATGCTGCAGATCATCTAAATAACTTTGTTGAACTATGTGAGATGCAAAAGCATAGGGATATAGATGGAGATATTATTAAGCTTTAATTGTTTCCTTTCTCTTTGAGAGGAAAGCTAAAGAATGGTTGAATTCCTTAACTAGGAATAGTATTGATTCTTGGACTAAATACAAAGATGCTTTCATTGGAAAATACTATCCTCCTTCTTAGATTATATCTATGAGAAGTAAATAATGAAGTTTAAACAATCAGATAATGAATATGTTGCTCAAGCTTGGGAAAGAATGAAATCTTTGGTAAAGAATTATCTCACTCATGGACTGAATGCTTGGATGATTATCCAAACCATTTATGCAGGATTGAACTATTCTTCAAGAAATCTATTGGATTCTGCTGCTGGAGGTACCTTTATGACCATTACTTTGGAGAATATCATTTTGCGGCCTGAAAGTTGGGGTGTCCAGGCAACGCGGTACCCAAGTTCCCTGAAATCATCTACGATGACTACAGTTGGTGTGCCAAATACTCAGAGGGTCTTTTTCGGCACGAATTAAACTTTACGTTTCAATACAAAAAATCAGGCTAACAACCGTCAAGTTGGGCCCCCCTGTCAGTTCTCGCCGTTATGTCGCTCCTGTCGCTTAGGTGTCAATTAGGCTTGCAGCGTTGGCGCCTGCATCCATTACACGTCTTCTTCTTCCCCGGAGCGGCAATCTGTGGGGCGTCGTAGCCATGGCACGGAGCTAGGACGTGGACGAACCTGCTCAGCCCAGCTCTCCTCCCTATAGGCTTGCCGCGTTGGCGCCTGCATCCATTACGCGTCTTCTTCCCCGGAGCGGCAATCTGTGGTCGCGGCCATGGCACAGAGCTGGGACCTTTCGAAGCTGCTCGACCCCGCTCTCCTCCCCATCCCGAGTCGGAGCTCGCCCTCACCATGGGCGCACCCATGGCACGGTGCGGGGACGAGAATTGGTTCCCGGTGAGATCTATCACCTTGTCGACCATGCTCGGTTCTGTTTTCCTCCTCTAGAATCCGAGCTCGCTGTCGCCGTGGTTGCACCCGCACCAATTTTTCCACCTCTGTCGAGGTCTCTGTGGTAGCTCAAGTTCTGGGGCTCTCCAAGTTCTGCCATGTTGGGCCTGTAAGTGTTGTTGTATGTTAAACTAGCAAATCTCTTTTGTTCAAATCTCTTGGGTTGTACCAACTTCATTGTGTTTAATTATGAAAGACAAAATATAACTGATTTGTCTCAGTTTCTCGCATAGAAAAATGCACAGCTAATTTCATAGTCTTGTAGGAACTGGCCCCACTTGTTGAACCGGCGGCACTGCCACGATCTCCACGTAACCACGGTGAGTTCTCGAACCGAAAGTTGCAGTTACCACGTTTCTTCTGCAGTAATTCCTCTTCCTCAGTCATTCCTCTTCAGTTTTTCCTGGGCGCTTCTTCTTCCTCTGTTCTGGAACTGTCGGTTAATCTTCTTCTTCCTCTCGCAGGCAGTTCCTTGCAGGCATTTCCTTTCACCCATTTCCTTATAGGCATGGACAATGGGAAAGACACAACAGAGACTCACTTGGTCCCTGCCCATGGCACCACGACTTTGACAGTGGTGTACACAAATGATGAAGCGACTGTGGAGACAACTCTCGCCAGGTTTGAGTAATTGCTTGAGAAAGAGAAGCAAAAGTTTGTGGGGATACACTTGGAGTACACCCGTGCAAATAAGCGAAAAAATCCTCCACAAGAGATCGCTATCGTGCAAATCGCCATACATGAGGAGGTCCTCATTTACCACTTCTACAGGTATGTGAAATTTAAATTTGAGATCACCACTTCTGCATCCCTTGTTCCCTTACATCCCTAGAACCATCTCAGTGCAGGAGTAAACCAACTGAGATGCATTGTCCGGCTCTGGTCGAGTTCTTGTGTAGGAAAGGGATAACTTTCACTAGCATGGATATCACAAATGACACAATTATGCTTTCTCGTGCGTTGATAAAAATCCCAGAGGGGCACCACATCGACATCCAAAATCTGTACAAGATCAAATCATACCCAGCGAAGGATGGCATGGGTGATCTGGCGGCGGAAATCATCGATAAATCCTATGAAAAACTGAAGAAATTGAAGCGACTCGATCACGACTACTGGGAGTGGAAGCCGATGAGCTAGGTGCGCCTCGAGTATGCAGCCAGAGACGCCTACATGGCGTACGAGTTGTATAGTAAGCTCATTACCATGAAAGATGGGATGGTTAAGGCGGGGTTTTTGGCGAGAGAGCTATGCCCTGGTTGCAAGCTAGACCAGGAGAAGAAGCGCGCGGAGGATAGAAAGCGGTTTCAGGACGAGCAGGGATCTTGGGACGATGGCGACATCAAGCGGTTGAAGGGGAAGCAAGTGAAGGATGACAACAAGTGATGGTGATACATTATGTGTTTGAACTAGATTTTAGTTTCTAGTTTATTATGTGTGTGACATATTTAGTTACTTCAATACAAAATTTCGACCAATTTAACTTGTTGATGTATTTCTTGACAATTATAATATAATCGAGCACTAGAAATATTTTGTAGTGTGCATGAGCATGATCAGTAAATATAATTGAACACTAGAAACTTTAAGGCACTCCATATAAAGGAGTAGATTAATATAGAAGGTTCACCAGAGACACCACGGATATATTGTCTTACATGCCACACACACATAATAATTAACTAGAACAAAATAAAAGCAGGGGCTACAGCAGGAGGCCGGGACACAGAGATGCCTAGCAGGGCAGGGGTTTATCAGCAGGAGGCAGCGACAGCCTAGTCGATGGAATACAGGCCAGTTCTGACATACTCCCGGAGGAATTTGTCATAGGCTACGTGCTGCGCCAAGGTAATCGGCCTATGGCTTCTGCCTCTGCCTGTGCGAACACCCTCCGCGTGCTGGATCATGCTGTTGAGGTCCACGTTGATTGCCCTGCCACAGAATGGGCAAAACACTCTCCCCCTATGGTGGAAACCGATTAGCCCACACCGTAACCGCCTCAGCACGTAGCGGCTCTTGTTGTCCCTAGGTACCTTGCTATCGTCCACTTCATCATCATCCTCCTATTGATTTTTAAGAACATAACTTAGAACTCATACATATGATTGAATTGTATTACGAATCAAGAATTGACAACATGTATATGTAAGACAATATATCCATGGATCAATCTCAGCAATAGTTTGATCGGTTCATATATCATTTCATCTCAACACAATGACAAATAATTGCATCAGAGTGAATGTAGGATAAATCTAGGGGCCTCATAAGTTTCTTCAGGGATGGAGTCAGTGAACCAAATAACAATTGCACCACATGTAATGTTGTTGTACATCGCCCCAGGTTCGCTAACTCATCCCTGAAAAAATCTGACACCAATGTGTCTGCCTCTCTTTTCGGACAAATTTGAGTCATTGGCCACAATAAGAAATTGAAATGTAATCGTACAAAACATTATTCAGGGATATACATAGTCAGGTACAAAAACAAGCCTAAATATTGTAATTATAAATAAAAAAGCAAACAATTAATCTTCAGGTGCATGTTAAAAATACTTATGATCAAAACCATTCATATACATATGCATCATACCAATCATTAAAAGATCAGAAACAATTCAAGGATCATATATGTAGTTCCATATGAGAATAAATCAAGGTCCTTATAATTTGTTTCAGAGATGGAGTTGGAGAACCAAAGTACCAACAACACAACCTATATCGTTTGTGTGCATTGCTGCCTCAGGTTCACCAACCCATCCCTAAAACACGACATCATCATACGTCTCTCCCCTTAAACTCTTTTGGGGCAAATTTCAATCATCGGCCTCGATGACAAACTAAAATGTAATTCTTATACACTATGAATGCATGGAATAGATAATTCGAATATCATAGTTATATGAATGTAGAAGAAAGATTGCGGCCTCATAAGTTTATTCAGGGATGGCGTGAGCGAACCAAGTAACAATTACACAACTTATTGTTCTTGTACATGGTCCTAGGTTCGCTCACTCATCCCTGAAAAAATCTGACACCAATGTGTCTGCCTCTCTTTGGGGCAAATTTTTATCGTTGGCCACAATAAGAAATTGAAATATAATCGTACAAAACAATATTCAGGGATATACATAGTCAGGTACAAAAACAAGCCTAAATATTGTAATTATAAATAAAAAACCAAATAATTAATCTTCAGGTACATGTTAAAAATACTTATGATCAAAACCATTCATATACATATGCATCATACCAATCATTAAAAGATCTGAAACAATTCAAGGATTATATATGTAGTTCCATATGAGAATAAATCAAGGGCCTCATAATTTGTTCCAGAGATGGAGTTGGAGAATCAAAGTACCAACAACACAACCTATATTGTTTGTGTGCATTGCTGCCTCAGGTTCACCAACCCATCCCTAAAATGCGACACCATCATACGTGTCTCCCCTTGAACTCTTTTGGGGCAAATTTCAATCATTTGCCTCAGTGACAAACTAAAATGTAATTCTTATACACTATGAATGCATGGAATAAATAATTCAAATATCATAGTTTTATGAATGTAGAATAAAGATTGCAGCCTCATAAGTTTCTACGGAGATGGCATAAGCAAACCAAGTAACAATTGCACAGCTTATATTGATCTTGTACATGGCCGCAGGATCGCTCACTCATCCCTGAAAAAATTTGACACCAATGTGTCTGCCTCTCTTTGGGGCAAATTTGAATCATTGGCCACAATAAGAAATTGAAATGTAATCGTACAAAACAATATTTAGGGATATACAAATGCATCATACAACGCATTCATTGATCAGAAACAATACAAAGATTATATATTTAGGTTCCATATGAGAGAAAAATTAGGGCCTCATTTTTTTCAGCGATGGAGTCGGAGAACCAAAATACCAACAGCACAACCTATATTGTTTATGTGCATTGCTACCTCAGGTTCACTAACCATCCCTAAGAAAACGACACCATTAGATGCCCATGCACTATTTTGGGGCAAAATTGAATCATTTGGCTTAGTAAGGAATATAAATGTAATGTTATAGGCCTGCTGTGTATCGAAATCAACTAGCAAACTCAAATAGATGGCGTATGAGTAGATTGGGGTTTTGTGACTAGACGGATTGGGGTTTGTGACTAGATGGAAGATGCGTCAATCAAGCAATCGAATCATATATATACTACCCCACTTCAAGAGCAAAAGAATCTGTACACGATTGAGCAAATCCTATGTATGAACAGTGAAAACTGCGGCTGCGACTAGAGAAGCTAGCAATGTAGTACCTCGGACTCCTCATTAGGGACCTCCTCCTCGAACTCATCATTCTCCACGATTGCGTAGAAGATTTCTTGAACGGCGATGGGGTCATCGATGTAGATCATCGGATTGCCTCCGTCTGTCGCCTGCCCCTCATCCAGATCTGCCGCTGGCACCACGACGTTGTCGGCGACGACGTTGTCGGTCACTTGCTGCTTGGCGGCGACGGCTACTACCTGCTGCTCGGCGGTGATGGCTACCACCTGCTGCTCGGCGGCGACGGTTACCACCTGCTTCTCGGCGGCGACGACTACTGGCTGGACGGATGAGCTTGCACCCTCGACGGCACGACGACGAGCGGCGTTCGTGCCTAGAGAAGACGCCTCCGCCTGCTTGGCGACGACCGAGCCATCTGCTGCTGCGCCTTCAACTGGCTTCACCTCCAGATCGTCTCCACGCGTACGCTTCATGGCGCACCAAGGGAAGGAGGTAGTGGAAACGAGGGAGCTTCGGCGCGCGCGGTAGGTGTAGATTGGGGTCTTGGGACTAGACAGACTAGGGGGAAATGACACGAGCTCATGGAAGAAGAAGGTCGAGGGGGGTTATAAACACCAGACCGTTCGTAGTCCTCGAGTGGACACGTGTGGTGGGCGGGGGGCATGGGGCTACCACGATCTCCACCCTTTCTTTTCGGTTCCTTTTTTTGAAACAGCCACGATCTCCACTTTAGATCTTGTACATGGCCCCAGGATCGCTCACTCATCCCTGAAAAAATTTGACACCAATGTGTCTGCCTCTCTTTGGGGCAAATTTGAATCATTGGCCACAATAAGAAATTGAAATGTAATCGTACAAAACAATATTTAGGGATATACAAATGCATCATACAACGCATTCATTGATCAGAAACAATACAAAGATTATATATTTAGGTTCCATATGAGAGAAAAATTAGGGCCTCATTTTTTTCAGCGATGGAGTCGGAGAACCAAAATACCAACAGCACAACCTATATTGTTTATGTGCATTGCTACCTCAGGTTCACTAACCATCCCTAAGAAAACGACACCATTAGATGCCCATGCACTATTTTGGGGCAAAATTGAATCATTTGGCTTAGTAAGGAATATAAATGTAATGTTATAGGCCTGCTGTGTATCGAAATCAACTAGCAAACTCAAATAGATGGCGTATGAGTAGATTGGGGTTTTGTGACTAGACGGATTGGGGTTTGTGACTAGATGGAAGATGCGTCAATCAAGCAATCGAATCATATATATACTACCCCACTTCAAGAGCAAAAGAATCTGTACACGATTGAGCAAATCCTATGTATGAACAGTGAAAACTGCGGCTGCGACTAGAGAAGCTAGCAATGTAGTACCTCGGACTCCTCATTAGGGACCTCCTCCTCGAACTCATCATTCTCCACGATTGCGTAGAAGATTTCTTGAACGGCGATGGGGTCATCGATGTAGATCATCGGATTGCCTCCGTCTGTCGCCTGCCCCTCATCCAGATCTGCCGCTGGCACCACGACGTTGTCGGCGACGACGTTGTCGGTCACTTGCTGCTTGGCGGCGACGGCTACTACCTGCTGCTCGGCGGTGATGGCTACCACCTACTGCTCGGCGGCGACGGTTACCACCTGCTTCTCGGCGGCGACGACTACTGGCTGGACGGATGAGCTTGCACCCTCGACGGCACGACGACGAGCGGCGTTCGTGCCTAGAGAAGACGCCTCCGCCTGCTTGGCGACGACCGAGCCATCTGCTGCTGCGCCTTCAACTGGCTTCACCTCCAGATCGTCTCCACGCGTACGCTTCATGGCGCACCAAGGGAAGGAGGTAGTGGAAACGAGGGAGCTTCGGCGCGCGCGGTAGGTGTAGATTGGGGTCTTGGGACTAGACAGACTAGGGGGAAATGACACGAGCTCATGGAAGAAGAAGGTCGAGGGGGGTTATAAACACCGGACCGTTCGTAGTCCTCGAGTGGACACGTGTGGTGGGCGGGGGGCATGGGGCTACCACGATCTCCACCCTTTCTTTTCGGTTCCTTTTTTTGAAACAGCCACGATCTCCACTTTAGAGCTGCATTGAAAACACGCTCATGGCAGACCTCGATTCCACTGCATGCAAGTGGCGCGGAACTAATTTCTAGCAACGTTAGATCTACTCGAGGGGGGCCCTTGACACATGGAAGTTACTAGCGGTAGGGCCCAGTTGGAAGTGAGATTGAGAGTGCTGCGTAAAAATGGGATATGTCTTATTAAAATCAAGTGGCAATAAATTGTAGCGTCCTGCCGACAACCGTGCACTCAATGACCCCGTTGCCCTGCGCATGAGTTGTAGTAGCAGTAGTATGCTTTTCAGACTTGATTAAACTTGACATGACCGCTCGACGACTTTTTCCTTGGACGGCATCATGTTCCTTCCTGTAGAAGTATCGTGGAGGGAGACGTCCGTGCTGTCTCACGCTGTACTGTGAAGGGCACGACGTGTACAACGATCATCGTTGGATCGCACAGAATAAATGGTTGGTGCGCATGATCCGCGTGACAATTGTGACAACCAATCAGGGAGTAGCAGACATGGTGAGCACAGGTTTGGGCTTCTACGAAAGATAGAGAGAGGGGGGGCAAAACTAAGTAGTACCACAAAAAACCATGGGCAAAACTGAGTAGTATAAAAATGGAAAGCATCTTGTACAATTAAATACATCGTGGAATACATCAAATTGTGCCAAGATAGATCCACTAGAGTTCATTGGATGTGTATTCTTCTCATGAACCACATAAGGATCCACCAGTGTCATTGGATGTGTGTTCTTCTCATGAACCACACATGGATCCACCAGTGTCATTGCATGTTTGTTCCTCTAAACAAACCACATAAGGATCCACCGGTGTCATTGCATGTCTGTTCTTTTCATGAACCACACCCAGTGTCATTCCATGTGTGTTCTTCTGAACAAACCACATAAGGATCCACCAGTTTCTTTGCATGTCAGTTCTTTTCTTGAACCACATAAGGATCCAACAGTGTCATTGCATGTCTGTTCTTTTCATGAACCACACCTAGTGTCATTGCATATGTGTTCTTTTCATGAACCACAACTAGAGTCATTGCATGTCTGTTCTTTTCATGAACCAAACCCAATGTCATTGCATGTCAGTTCTTTTCATGAACCACACCCAGTGTCACTGCATGTCAGTTCTTTTCATGAACCACATAAGGATCCACCAATGTCATTGGATGTGTGTTCTTCTCATGAACCACACATGGATCCACCGGTGTCATTGCATGTCTGTTCCACTAAACAAAACCACATAAGGATCCACCAGTGTCACTGCATGTCTGTTCTTTTCACTGCATGTGTGTTCTTCTAAACAAACCACATAAGGATCCACCAGTGTCATTGCATTTTAGTTCTTTTCATGAACCACATAAGGATCCACCAGTGTCATTGCATGTCTGTTCTTTTTATAAACCACACCCAGTGTCATTGCATGTGTGTTCTTTTCATGAACCACACCCAATGTCATTGCATGTGTGTTCTTTTCATGAACCACAGCTAGGGTCATTGCATGTGTGTTCTTTTCATGAACCACACCTAGTGTCATTGAATGTCTATTCTTTTCATGAACCACACCTAGTATCACTACATGTCAGTTCTTTTCATGAACCACATATGGATCCACCAGTGTCATTGGATGTGTGTTCTTCTCATGAACCACACATGGATCCATAGGTGTCATTGTATGTCTGTTCCTCTAAACAAACCACATAAGGATCCACCAGTGTCATTGCATGTCTGTTCTTTTGATGAACCAACCCTAGTTTCATTGCATGTGTGTTCTTCTAAACAAACCACATAAGGATCCACTAGTGTCATTGCATGTTAGTTCTTTTCATGAACCACATAAGGATCCACCAGTATCATTGCATGTCTGTTCTTTTCATGAACCACACCCAATGTCATTGCATGTGTGTTCCTCTACACAAACCACATAAGGATCCACCAGTGTCATTGCATGTCTGTTCCTCTAAACAAACCACATGAGGATCCACCGGTGTCATTGCATTACTATCTTCCACACAATATGTTTAATCCTTTGTTTTCAGCAAAACCGGTGAGATTGACAACCTCACTGTAAGTTGGGGGCAAAGTTCTGTGGTTGTGTTGTGCAGGATTCCAAGTTGGAAACAACACCTTGGAGGTGTTTCCTTGCTCCTACCGGTTCGATAACCTTGGTTTCATAATTGAGGGAAAACTTGCTGATGTGCTCATCATACCTTCCTCTTGGTATGTCTGTTCCTCTAAACAAACCACATAAGGATCCACCAGTGTCATTGCATGTCTGTTCTTTTCATGAACCACACCCAGTGTCATTGCGTGTGTGTTCTTATAAACAAACCACATAAGGATCCACTAGTGTCATTACATGTCCGTTCTTTTCATGAACCACACCCAGTGTCATTGCATGTGTGTTCTTCTAAACAAACCACATAAGTGTCCACCAGTGTCATTGCATGTTTGTTCTTTTCATGAACCACATAAGGATCCACCTGTGTCATTGCATGTCTATTCTTTTCAATTACCACACCCAGTGTCATTTCATGTGTGTTCTTTTCATGAACCACAGCTAGAGTCATTGCATGTTTGTTCTTTTCATGAACCACACCCAGTGTTATTGTATGTCTGTTCTTTTCATGAACCACACCTAGTGTCACCGCATGTCAGTTCTTTTCATGAACCACATAAGGATCCACCAGTGTCATTGGATGTGTGTTCTTCTCATGAACCACACATGGATCCACCGGTGTCATTGCATGTATGTTCCTCTAAACAAACCACATAAGGATCCACCAGTGCCATTGCATGTCTGTTCATTTCATGAACCACACCCAATGTCATTGCATGTGTGTTTTTCTAAACAAACCACAAAAGGATCCACCAGTGTCATTGCATGTATGTTCTTCTCACAAACCATATAAGGATCAACCAGTGTCATTGCATGTGTGTTATTTTCATTAACCACACCTAGTGTCATTGCATGTGTGTTCCTCTAGACAAACCATATAAGGATCCACCGGTGTCACTGCATGTCTGTTCTTTTCATGAACCACACATGGATCCACTGGTGTCATTGCATGTCTGTTCTTTTCATGAACCACACCTAGTGTCACTTCATGTCAGTTCTGTTCATGAACCACATAAGGATCCACCAGTGTCATTGGATGTGTGTTCTTCTCATGAACCACACATGGATCCATAGGTGTCATTGTATGTCTGTTCCTCTAAACAAACCACATAAGGATCCACCAGTGCCATTGCATGTCTATTCTTTTCATGAACCACACGCAGTGTCATTGCATGTGTGTTCTTCTAAACAAACCACATAAGTCATTGCATGTCTGTTCTTTTCATGAACCACACCCGGTGTCATTGCATGTGTGTTCCTCTAGACAGACCACATAAGGATCCACTAGTGTCACTGCATGTCTGTTCTTTTCATGAACCACATAAGGATCCACCAGTGTCATTGGATATGTGTTCTTCTCATGAATCACACATGGATTCACTAGTGTCATTGCATGTATGTTCCTCTAAACAAACCACATAAGGATCCACTAGTGTCATTGCATGTCTGTTCTTTTCATGAACCACACCAAGTGTCATTGCATGTGTTGTCTTCTAAACAAACCACATAAGGATCCACTAGTGTCATTGCATGTCAGTTCTTTTCATGAACCACATAAGGATCGACCAGGGTCATTGCATGTCTGTTCTTTTCATGAACCACACACAGTGTCATTGCATGTGTGTTCTTTTCATGAACCACAGCTAGAGTCAATGCATGTCTGTTCTTTTCATGAACCACACCTAGTATCATTGAATGTCTGTTCTTCTCATGAACCACACCTAGTGTCACTGCATGTCAGTTCTCTTCATGAACCACATAAGGATCCACCAGTGTCATTGGATGTATGTTCTTCTCATGAACCACACATGGATCCACCCGTGTCATTGCATGTCTGTTCCTCTAAACAAACCACATAAGGATCCACCAGTGTCTTTGCATGTCTGTTCTTTTCATGAACCACACCCAATATGATTGCATGTGTGTTCTTCTAAACAAACCACATAAGGATCCACCAGTGTCATTGCATGTCTGTTCTTTTCATGAACCACACCCAGTTTCATTGCATGTGTGTTCTTCTAAACAAACCACATAAGGATCCACCAGTGTCATTGCATGTCAATTCTTTTCTTGAACCACATAAGGATGCACCAGGGTCATTGCATGTATAATCTTTTCATGAACCACACCCAGTGTCATTGCATGTGTGTTCTTTTCATGAACCACAGCTAGAGTCATTGCATGTCTGTTCTTTTCATGAACCACACCCAGTGTCATTGCATGTTTGTACTTTTCATGAACCACACCTAGTGTCACTACATGTCAGTTCTTTTTATGAACCACATAGGGATCCACCAGTGTCATTGGATGTGTTTTCTTATCATGAACCACACATGGATCCACCGGTGTCATTGCATGTATGTTCCTCTAAACAAACCACATAAGGATCCACCAGTGTCATTGCATGTCTGTTCTTTTCATGAACCACACCTAATGTCATTACATGTGTGTTCTTCTAAACAAACCATATAAGGATCCACCAGTGTCATTGCATGTCTGTTCTTCTCACAAACCACATAAGGATCCACCAGGTTCATTGCATGTCTGTTCTTTTAATGAACCACACCCAGTGTCGTTGGATGTGTGTTCTTTTCATGAACCACAGCTATAGTCATTACATGTTTGTTCTTTTCATGAACCACACAAAGTGTCATTGCATGTCTGTTCTTTAAAATGAACCACACCAGTGTCACTTCATGTCAGTTCCTTTCATGAACCACATAAGGATCCACCAGTGTCATTGCATGTCTGTTCTTTTCATGAACCAGACCCAATGTCATTGCATGTGTGTTCTTCTAACCAAACCACATAAGGATTCACCAGTGTCATTGCATGGCTATTCTTCTCACAAACCACATAAGGATCCACCAGTGTCATTGCATGTCTGTTCTTTTCATGAACCACACCCAGTGTCATTGCATGTGTGTTCTTTTCATGAACCACAACTAGAGTCATTGAATGTCTGTTCTTTTCATGAACCACATAAGGATCCACCAGTGTCATTGGATGTGTGTTCTTCTCATGAACCACACTTGGATCCACCGGTGTCATTGCATGTCTGTTCCTCTAAACAAACCACATAAGGATCCACCAGTGTCATTGCATGTATGTTCTTTTCATTAACCACACCTAGTGTCATTGCATGTGTGTTCTTCTAAACAAACCACATAAGGATCCACTAGTGTCATTGCATGATAGTTCTTTTCATGAACCACATAAGGATCCACCAGTGTCATTGCATTTCTGTTCTTTTCATGAACCACACCATTGTCATTGCATGTGTTTTCTTTTCATCAACCACAGCTAGAGTCATTGCATGCCTGTTCTTTTCATGAACCACAGCTAGAGTCATTGCATGTCTGTTGTTTTCATAAACCACACCCAGTGTCATTGCATGTCTATTCTTTTCATGAACCACACATAGTGTCTTTGCATGTCAGTTCTTTTCATGAAGCACATAAGGATCCACAAGTGTCATTAGATGTGTGTTCTTCTCATGAACCACACATGGATCCACCGGTGTCATTTCATGTTTGTTCCTATAAACAAACCACATAAGGATCCACTAGTGTCATTGGATGTCTGTTCTTTATATGAACCACACCCAGTGTCATTGCAAGTCTGTTCTTCTCACAAACCACATAAGGATCCACCAGGGTCATTGCATGTCTGTTCTTTTCATGAACCACACCTAGTGTCGTTGCATGTGTGTTCTTTTCATGAACCACATCTAGAGTCATTGCATGTCTGTTCTTTTCATGAACCACACCTAGTGTCATTGCATGTCTATTCTTTTCATGAACCACACCTAGTGTCACTTCATGTCAGTTCTTTTCATGAACCACATAAGGATCCACCAGTTTCATTGGATGTGTGTTTTTCTCATGAACCACACATGGATCCACCGGTGTCATTGCATGTCTGTTCCTCTAAACAAACCACATAAGGATCCACCAGTGTCATTGCATGTCTGTTCTTCTCATGAACCACACCTAGTGTCATTGCATGTGTGTTCTTCTAAACAAACCACATAAAGATCCACCAGTGTCATTGCATGTCAGTTCTTTTCTTGAACCATACAAGGATCCACCAGTGTCATTGCATGTCTGTTCTTTTCATGAACCACACCCAGTGTCATTGGATATGTGTTCTTTTCCTGAACCACAGCTAGAGTCATTGCATGTCAGTTCTTTTCATGAACCACACACAGTGTCATTGCATGTCAGTTCTTTTCATGAACCACACCCAGTGTCACTGCAAGTCAGTTCTTTTCATGAACCACATAAGGATCCACTAGTGTCATTGGATGTGTGTTCTTCTCATGAACCACACATGCATCTGTTGGAGATATGCCCAAGAGGCAATAATAAAGTGGTTATTATTATATCTTTATGTTTATGATAGATGTTTACATCCCATGCTATAATTGTATTATTAGGAAACACTAATACATGTGTGTTTTGTAAACATAAGAGAGTCCTTAGTAAGCCTCTTGTTGAACTAGCTTGTTCATTAATAGATGATCATGGTTTCCTGATCATGGACATTGGATGTGATTAATAACAAGGTTATATCATTAGGAGAATGATGTGATGGACACACACCCATAGTAAGCGTAGCATAAGATCAAGTCATTAAGTTCGTATTACTGTAAGCTTTTAAATGCATAGTAACCTAATCCTTTGACCATGAGGTTGTGTTAATCACCATCACCGGATGCGTACTTTGATGACATCAAACACCGCTTCGTAACTGGGTTATCATAAAGGTGTCATTGGGTATTCTGAAAGTATGTGTTGAAGCGCATGGACCAAGATTGGGATTTGTCCATCCATATGATGGATATATATGCTCTGGGCCCTCTCGGTGGAATGTCATCTAGTTAGCTTGCAAGCATGTGACTAGGTCACAAGGGATGACATATCACAGAACGAGTAAAGAGTACTTATCAGTAACGAGGTAGAACTAGGTACCGACGATCAAACCTCGGATAAGTATAATATCGCGAGACAAAGGGAATTGGTTTCGTATGTAAATGGTTCAATCGATCACGAAGTCATCGTTGAGTATGTAGGAGCCATTATGGATCTCCAGATCCCGCTGATGGTTATTGATAGGAGATGTGTCTCTATCATGTCTACATATTCACGAACCGTAGGGTGACACACTTAAGGTTCGAAGTTGTTTTAAGTAGATATGGAATGTGCGTTGGAGACCGAATGTTGTTCGGAGTCTCGGAATGGATCCGGGACATCACGAGGAGATCCAGAATGGTCCGGAGAATAAGATTCATATATAGGGGATCATTTTCTGAGTTAGGAAATGTTCCGGAGTGTTTGTATGGAGATTCTAGAAGGTTTCGGAATGTTCTGGAAGGTTCTAGAGGATTTCGTGGAGTTTGCTTGAAAACCAAGAAAGGATCAAAGGAGTCCTGGTGGGGCAAGACACGGATTCGTGGGGGAGGAGGACTCCTCCCCCCTTCCCACCGCCGGCCAAAGGAGGGGAGTCCTACAAGGACTCCCCCTCCCCAGGCGCGCCCTCCTCCCCTTAAATAGAAGGGCAGGGGCGCCCCCTCCAAGCTCTCTCTAACAACTCCCAATCTCTGCCGCCTCTCTCCTCCACCTTTCTTCTACATAGGCATAGGCGAAGCCCTGCAGAATTCTCTACTCCACCACCGCCACCACGCCGTCGTGCTGCTGGGATTCCGTGGAGAAGATCTACTACCTCTGCTGCTCGCTGGAACGGGGAGAGGAAGGTCTGCTTCGACTCCGCACGTGTGACCGACTGCGGAAGCGCTGCCGAAACGCGGCGCCGGAAGGATCGTCTACTTGACCGACGGCGGAAGCGCTGCTGGAACGCGACGCCGGAAGGATCGTCCACACGATCTTGAGATCGGAAAGTGATCGACTACATCAACCACGAGATCTAATCTCGTTAATGCTTTCGGATCTACGAGGGTTAGTTCCTATCTATCTCGTTGCTCATGTCTAATAGATTAGATCTTGGCTTTTATCTAGATTAGATCTGGGTTTTGTTCGTTCTTGCGGTAGAAATTTTTTGTTTTCCATGCTACGAACCCTTCAGTGGTATCAGAGCCGTATCTATGCGTAGATCTGTTGCACGAGTAGAACACAATGTTTTTGTGGGCGTTGGTTCTTTTGTTGTTGGTGCCTTAGCGTGTACTTTGCATCTTGCGGCATGGTGGGATGAAGCGGCTCGGGCTAACATTACATGTCATCGCACATGAGCCTTGCTCCACGGTTGACGTGCAACTTGCTTTGCACAAGTGGTTTTGCGGGTGTCTGTCTCTCCCACCATAGTTAAGATTCAATTTACAATGAGCATCTTGACGACACTTGTATCAACGTTGTGGTCCTTGTTCGTAGGTAAGATCGGCCTTATGCGAAAGCCCCAAACCACGTAAAACATGCAAAGAAAATTAGAGGCGTCTAAATTGTTTTTGCAGGGGTTTTGTGATGTGATATGGCCATTATGTGATTGTGATTATATTTGATGTATGCAATGATCCTTATTGTAATATGGCAACCGGCAGGAGCCTAATGGTTGTCTTTAAATTTTGTTTAAGACCTGCGTGTCTATTCATCGTGTAATAGCTTTATTCCATGTAGTTGTAATAGTTGCTGTTGGTGATGGATAACCATGAAGCGGCACCACGGACCTTGACGCCACGCTGGTGATGATGGAGTTCATGTCCATGCTTTGAAGATGGAGATCAAAGGCACAAGAAGAAAGGCCATATCATATCACATATTATGAATTGCCTGTGATGTTAATCCTTTATGCATCTTGTATTGCTTAGATCGCGACGGTAGCATTATAAGATGATCCCTCTCACTAAATATCAAGTAATAAAGTGTTCGTCCTTAGTTGGCACCGTTGCTAAGACTCGTCGTTTCGAAGCATCTCGTGATGATCCGGTGTGATAGAATCTACGTGTGCATACAATGGGTGCAAGCCAGATTTGCACATGCAGAAACTAAGGTTAACCTTGACGAGCCTAGCATGTACAGACATGGTCTCGGAACACAGAATACCGAAAGGTAAAGCATGAGTCATATGGATGATATGATGAACATGTTGATTGTTCGCCTTTAAAGCTACATCATCTCACGTGATGATCGGACTTGGTGTAGTGGATTTGGTTCATGTAATCACTAAAACAACTTGAGGGATGTTGTTTTGAGTGGGAGTTCATTTGTAATTTGGATTAGTCGAACTCAATTTATCATAAACACAATCAAAGTGAATTTGCATAGTTTGTTGTAGTCATTGGCATCCGTTCACCACCTTACGCTTAGTTATAGTTGAGATAGTAGAACTATAGAAATTCTGGATATTTACTTTACGAACTGGTATCGTATTGTTTTGAATGTCAATTTAAAGTTTATAAGTCCTATTGCAAACTTTCAGCAAACTCTATTTACTCCATGAAGTTTAATAAGTAGTATTAAATCAAGAGTAAGAATTCCAATGTTAGTATCTAAAGTATCATGTTTGCCTCCATGATTCTTGATACTCAAAAGATTGTTTTTAATATCAAGTTTATCTAAGAGTTGAAAGCAATGTTTCAGAAACCATCATATTTGAAAGGTATTACGATATCTAAAACAATGTGTTGGTTACAACATGATAGAGTATACGTCCTCATATTTGATGAGAATTTGTGAAGGTTGGAGACGCTAGTCGTCCTAATCCTCCAAAAGGTTTTGAAAAAGAAACATTATACTCGCAATTCACCTTTATAAGCTATAGCAGCTTGATCATGAAAGTTGTCATGATAAGGATGAATAGAAGATGTAAGTAAAATGTTTACTACACTAAAAGATTACTAAAGAATGGAATTTTGAAAGAATGCCAAACATTTGATGAAGGTGATCCACTTCAAAGTGCAAGTCCAAAGGTATTGGTATTTGACTATACACACTTTGTACTTTGTGTCATGTGAGTGACACCACTATTGATGTTGATAGTTTCTTTTAAAAGAAAAGGAAATGTTGAAAGAGAATCTATAAAATATTTGGCAGAAAAGAAAAGGTTGGAGATGTCCAACTTAGGTATATAGAAGATATACATGTTATGGATGTATTCCTTGCTTGTTAAACAATGTGGTTCTGAGGTATTGGATACCGAATTGGTTGGTATGAAGTGTCATACAGGACAACACAATTCATGAACTGCAATGGCCTAAGTAACTAGCAAGAGAATATGTGATGATGTTCATAAAAAACAAACAAAGGGTTGTTGTGTTGCTCGGTAACACCAAACTTGCCTTCAAGATTTGTTTCAATAATTGTTATTTTGATCAGGTATTATGACGACAAAAGGTTGTTCAAATAATTGCCGTATTCCATAAAGGATGGATGAACTTTCACAAGTCTTGTGGGAGAAATCACATCCATAAACACTATTGCTAAAATGTCGCAAGACAAATGATTAAAAGATCACTTATGAAGTGACATCACTGTTTAAATTATATTTGAAAGAAAACATAAAGAAACTCCATGTTGATGGAGTTTTGGAGTTTTTGATTTTGATCAATTGACGCATGTGAGACTTTCATCGAGATAATTAAAACTCCGTTCGTAGGCCAAAAGAGGAACGGACGACTGACTGATTGGAATTTGTACATATTGATGTATATAGTCCATTATGTGTAGTCGTGGGCGATGGATTTCAACTTCATATGCTTTATCCGAAGATTTGAGTGAGTATATGTATGTACTTACTCAATAAGGAAGAAGTATGAAACATTTGAAAAATGTTCAAAGACTTTCAAGATGAAGTGGAAAATCATTGTAACAAGAAAATAAAAGAGTTTATGATTGGATCATCAAGAAAGATGTTTGAGTTACAAGTTTAGCAAAACACCTAAGATTTGAGGAATCGTTCCATGGATTTGCATTTCCCAAAACACCATAGGAGTATGGAGTGTTCAAGATATGTAATGAAACCTTGTTTGACATGGTAAGATCAAGGGTGTCATTTATAAAAACTGCCATTATGTTTTAAAGATTGAAGCTTTAGAGACTACCGCTTTTACACTAAAAAGAGCTCCACCGTGATCCTTTGAAATGACACCATATAAGTCATGGTTTGGGATAAAACCCGAATTGTCTTTTCTTAAATTTTGGTATGTTATGCATAAGTAAAATGTTCACAACCAAAGTCGGATAAGCACGTCTTTGTAGGTTATCCCAAAGAATTTGTTGGGAATTTCTCCATAACACCGAGGACAAAAGAGTTTGTCACTTGGAACGTCAAGTTTCTTGAGAAGGAATTTTTCGTGAAAAGTTAAGTGGGAGGACAATAGAACTTTGATAAGGTTGTTGAACCTTAGCTATATGTGCTAAGTAGCGCAGCGCCGGAAAGTGTCCCGGTGACGGCCACAATGCTCATGGCTCTCGTGATTACAAAAGGTGTGATCTCGGAGATCAGAGTTCCTATAGAACCGTGTGGGTCGGTAAAAATCAAATAGTAAGATTTGATAAGCAAGTCGTTATTGTATTGACAATGATGAACCGACTACATGCAAAGAAGCGATGATGGGCCCTGACTCCATAAAATGACTAGAAGTCATAGAATCCGTGATAGTATCCATACACGAGAAATCAAGTTTCTGAACTTAGAAGACCCTCCGGAAAGGCGTGAAGCCTATCGGTCATGTTTGGATTTATAAAGAAATAAGACATGGATGTTTAACATCTATGAAATAGTCGACATGTCAGAAAGAAGTTTACGACAATGTTCAAGGAGTTGACTATGACAAGATTTGATCTTTCATAGCGATATATAGTCTTGACGGATTGATGTGGCAACCACTACATATAATTTGGTATATGGTACTTGAATAAACAAAACAAGTTCTTCTAATAGAATGGTTACCTAGGACGTGTACATAACACGATCCAAAGGGTTTTGTTAATTCAAAGGATGCTAAAAGAGTATGCAAAACTTCAATGGTTGAAGTGAGCATCGCGGAGTTGGAATCTTCACCATGATGAAACTGTTAAAAGAGTTTAAAATCATCAGAGACGATGAAGATGCTTGCATTTGCAAGAAATTAAGTGGGAGCGTTGAGACATATTTCTAATACATTATGTAGAGGACATATTGTTGATTAGAAATAATGTATCTTTTATTGACACAGGTTAAGAATTTCATTTCGATGAAAGACTTAGGCATAACTCAAGAATTAGGCATCAATGTCTATATGAATAGATTGAGGCGCTAATATGGTTTTGCCAAATATACATAGATAAGATGTTGAATGAGTTCAATATGGAAACAACAAGAAAGGTTCTTGACGCACGGAAAGGACTGAATCAAGATTCAAGTGTGTTTACACGAGATTCAAGTGTTTTGACACTTGGTGAAATCACAAGAATATTTTGATCAATCATTCTTTGAGATGTACACATCCAGATATGTCCTATGCTCTAAATGTTATGAGCATATACCAGAATGATTCATAAGATGATCATTGGAAAATAGTAAAGATATTCTTATGAGCTTTGGAAGAACTAAGAATATATGATGTATAAGTGAAAAATAGTTAAAGGTAGTTCATTGTAAAGTGTTACATTGATACTAGTTTTGTCACAAGATACAAATTAAATTTATCTCAATTTAGACTATGGGTGGCACAATATAATGGAAAGGATGTTCCATGATGGATTTGGATGAGTTCCAAAGTTGAGATATTGTGACGGATACTACAACAAAAGGCTAAGTATATAACTACTATAGTAGCAGCAAAGGAGGGCATTTGTGTCAAGTAGTTTGTTATCAAACTAGGTGTGGTTCATAGCGGGATAATATTATGAAGATACATTGTATGACAATTGTATCAACATGATTTAATCTCAAGGAACTAAAGGTCTCACCAAAGGACCAAATTTATACAATGCCATCTCATTGGAAAATGAGTAATGCGTAGAGACGCAAGGACATGCAAATACACACGGACCTAGAAGTGTCAGATCCGAAGATTATGTTTACCACTAGCAATAGTGTCTATACAACACCAGAAAGCCATAGGTGTTGAATGCACAAGTTTTTAACTAGATTATTGACTCTAGTGCAAGTGGGAGACTATTGGAGATATGCCCAAGAGGCAATAATAAAGTGGTTATTATTATATCTTTATGTTTATGATAGATGTTTACATCCCATGCTATAATTGTATTATTAGGAAACACTAATACATGTGTTTTTTGTAAACATAAGAGAATCCCTAGTAAGCCTCTTGTTGAACTAGCTTGTTGATTAATAGATGATCATGGTTTCCTGATCATGGACATTGGATGTGATTAATAACAAGGTTATATCATTAGGAGAATGATGTGATGGACACACACCCATAGTAAGCGTAGCATAAGATCAAGTCATTAAGTTCATATTGCTGTAAGATTTTAAATGCATAGTAACCTAATCCTTTGACCATGAGGTTGTGTTAATCACCATCACCGGATGGGTACTTTGATGACATCAAACACCGCTTCGTAAGTGGGTGGTCATAAAGGTGTCATTGGGTATTCTGAAAGTATGTGTTGAAGCGCATGGACCAAGATTGGGATTTGTCCATCCATATGACGGATAGATATGCTCTGGGCCCTCTCGGTGGAATGTCATCTAGTTAGCTTGCAAACATGTGACTAGGTCACAAGGGATGACATATCACGAAACGAGTAAATAGTACTTATCAGTAACGAGGTAGAACTAGGTATGGAAATACCGACGATCAAACCTCGGATAAGTATAATATCGCGAGACAAAGGGAATTGGTTTCGTATGTAAATGGTTCAATCGATCACGAAATCATCGTTGAGTATGTAGGAGCCATTATGGATCTCCAGATCCCGCTGATGGTTATTGATAGGAGATGTGTCTCTATCATGTCTACATATTCATGAACCGTAGGGTGACACACTTAAGGTTCGAAGTTGTTTTAAGTAGATATGGAATGTGCGTTGGAGACCGAATGTTGTTCGGAGTCTCGGAATGGATCCGGGACATCACGAGGAGATCCGGAATGGTCCGGAGAATAAGATTCATATATAGGGGATCATTTTCTGAGTTAGGAAATGTTCCGGAGTGTTTGTATGGAGATTCTGGAAGGTTTCGGAATGTTCTGGAAGGTTCTAGAGGATTTCTTCGAGTTTGCTTGAAAACCAAGAAAGGATCAAAGGAGTCCTGGTGGGGCAAGACACGGATTCGTGGGGGAGGAGGACTCCTCCCCCCTTCCCACCGCCGGCCATAGGAGGGGAGTCCTACAAGGACTCCCCCTCCCCAGGCGCGCCCTCCTCCCCTTAAATAGAAGGGCAGGGGCGCCCCCTCCAAGCTCTCTCTAACAACTCCCAATCTCTGCCGCCTCTCTCCTCCACCTTTCTTCTGCACAGGCATAGGCGAAGCCCTGCAGAATTCTCTACTCCACCACCACCACCACGCCGTCGTGTTGCTGGGATTCCGTGGAGAAGATCTACTACCTCCGCTGCTCGCTGGAACGGGGAGAGGAAGGTCTGCTTCGACTCCGCACGTGTGACCGACTGCGGAAGCGCTGCCGAAATGCGGCGCCGGAAGGATCGTCTACTTGACCGACGGCGGAAGCGCTGCTGGAACGCGACGCCGGAAGGATCGTCCACACGATCTTGAGATCGGCAAGTGATCGACTACATCAACCACGAGATCTAATCTCGTTAACGCTTTCGGATCTACGAGGGTTAGTTCCTATCTATCTCATTGCTCATGTCTAATAGATTAGATCTTGGCTTTTATCTAGATTAGATCTGGGTTTTGTTCGTTCTTGCGGTAGAATTTTTTTGTTTTCCATGCTACCAACCCTTCAGCATCCACCAGTGTCATTGCATGTTTGTTCCTCTAATCAAACCACATAAGGATCCACAAGTGTCATTGCATGTCTGTTCATTTCATGAACCACACCTAGTGTCATTGCATGTCTGTTCCTCTAAAGAAACCACATAAGGATCCACCAGTGTCATTGCATGTCTGTTCTTTTCATGAACCACACCCAGTGTTATTGCATGTGTGTTCTTCTAAACAAACCACATAAGGATCCACCAGTGTCATTGCATGTCAGTTCTTTTCTTGAACCACATAAGGATCCACCAGTGTCATTGCATGTCTGTTCTTTCCATGATCCACACCCACTGTCATTGCATATGTGTTCTTTTCATGAACCACAGCTCGAGTCATTGCATGTCGGTTCTTTTCATGAACCACACCCAGTGTCATTGCATGTCAGTTCTTTTCATGAACCACACCCAGTGTCACTGCATGTCAGTTCTTTTCATGAACCACATAAGGATCCACCAGTGTCATTGGATGTGTGTTCTTCTCATGAACCACACATGGATCCATCGGTGTCATTGCATGTCTGTTCCTCTAAACAAACCACCTAAGGATCCACCAGTGTCATTGCATGTCTGTTCTTTTCATGAACCACACCCAGTGTCATTGCATGTGTGTTCTGCTAAACAAAGCACATAAGAATCCACTAGTGTCATTGCATGTTAGTTCTTTTCATGAACCACATAAGGATCCACCAGTGTCATTGCATGTCTGTTCTTTTCATGAACCACACCCAGTACCATTGCATGTGTGTTCTTTTCATGAACCACATCTAGAGTCATTGCATGTATGTTCTTTTCATGAACCACAGCTAGAGTCATTGCATGTGCGTTCTTTTCATGAACCACACCAAGTGTCATTGCATGTGTGTTCTTCTGACAAAACAAATAAGGATCCACCAGTGTCATTGCATGTCAGTTCTTTTCTTGAACCACATAAGGATCCACCAGTGTCATTGCATGTCTGTTCTTTCCATGAACCACACCCAGTGTCATTGCATATGTGTTCTTTTCATAAACCATAGCTAGAGTCATTGCATGTCGGTTCTTTTCATGAACCACACCCAGTGTCATTGCATGTCAGTTCTTTTCATGAACCACACCCAGTGTCACTGCATGTCAGTTCTTTTCATGAACCACATAAGGATCCACCAGTGTCATTGGATGTGTGTTCTTCTCATGAACCACACATGGATCCACCGGTGTCATTGCATGTCTGTTCCTCTAAACAAACCACATAAGGATCCACCAGTGTCATTGCATGTCTGTTCTTTCCATGAACCACACCTAGTGTCATTGCATGTGTGTTCTTCTAAACAAACCACATAAGGATCCACTAGTGTCATTGCATGTTAGTTCTTTTCATGAACCACATAAGGATCCACCAGTGTCATTGCATGTCTGTTCTTTTCATGAACCACACCCAGTGTCATTGCATTTGTGTTCTTTTCATGAACCACAGCTAGACTCATTGCATGTCGGTTCTTTTCATGAACCACACACAGTGTCATTGCATGTCAGTTCTTTTCATGAACCACACCTAGTGTCACTGCATGTCAGTTCTTTTCATGAACCACATAAGGATCCACCAGTGTCATTCGATGTGTGTTCTTCTCATGAACAACACATGCATCCACCGGTGTCATTGCATGTCTGTTACTCTAAACAAACCACATAAGGATCCACCAGTGTCATTGCATGTCTATTCTTTTCATGAACCACACCCAGTGTCATTGCATGTCTGTTCCTCTAAACAAACCACATAAGGATCCACCAGTGTCATTGCATGTCTGTTCTTTTCATGAACCTCACCCAGTGTCATTGCATGTGTGTTCTTCTAAACAAACCACATAAGGATCCACCAGTGTCATTGCATGTCAGTTCTTTTCTTGAACAACATAAGGATCCACCAGTGTCATTGCATGTCTGTTCTTTCCATGAACCACACCCAGTGTCATTGCATATGTGTTCTTTTCATGAACCACAACTAGAGTCATTGCATGTCGGTTCTTTTCATGAACCACACCCAGTGTCATTGCATGTCAGTTCTTTTCATGAACCACGCCCAGTGTCACTGCATGTCAGTTCTTTTCATGAACCACATAAGGATCCACCAGTGTCATTTGATGTGTGGTCTTCTCATGAACCACACATGGATCCACCGGTGTCATTGCATGTCTGTTCCTCTAAACAAACCACATAAGGATCCACCAGTGTCATTGCATGTCTGTTCTTTTCATGAACCACACCCAGTGTCATTCACTACACCATGGACCAAATTTGGGGGCAAATAACAGCTGGCAAAAGTCTATTTTCTAAGGCAGTTAAATGGCCGGGACAAATAAACGGCCGGCAAAAAATTGGGAGGGCACTTTAGTAGCCAGCGAAAATATACATATAACGGCTGTCAACAGCCAGCGAAAATATTTGTACACGTAGACAGCTTAACTGCCGGTACAAGTCCTTCCCGGCATGGTGTCACGACCCCGGTACCGAAAATTTATGCGCGTGTTTGTGTATAACGCGGGTAGCGAAAGAGAATATTCCAGTCTTTGCGCGCGCATAGTCAGTTAGTCACCCCAATCCCTAGACCGACCAAATCGATCCCCAATTTCAATCCCCACTCCGTCTACCTGAGCGCCAGCGCCGCCGCAATAAATTTCCGCTGACGCGCAGCCCGCCTCCTGTCATCGCGCTCCCGCCGTCGCGCTCCCCCGCCTCCCGCCGTCGCGCTCATGCCTCTGGTCGTCGCGCTCCCCCGCCTCCCGTCGTCGCGCTCCCGCCTTTCGTCATCGTGCTCCCGCCGTCCCGCTCCGCCTCCCATCTTCGCGCTCCTGTCGTCGCGCTCCACCGCCGGAGCAAGGGTCGCCAAGAACACGGTCGGCCAATTTTCCTCTAGGCCAGAGCCCGCACCCGTCTGATCCTTCTCCACGTCGACCGACCCCCTTGGTAAGCATGGGCGCCACCGCATCCGCCCAACCTGAACCCCTTCGCGTTCTCCTTGGAGCCCCTCTGTCTCCTTCTTCATGAACTTTTTCTTGTTGATCTGCTAGGAATCTGGCGGAAGCTTCCTACGGTGAAGCCCGCATGGACTGGTGAGCGACCGGAAGCATCAACTCCATCTGCAAGTACAAGGAAGCATCGGCTCCATCAGCCCCTGGAAGCACACGTACACGGACGTGGTGCGCACTTGGAGTAGGAAGTGAGCAACTCCATCTGCAAGTACAAGGAAGCATCAGCTCACAATCACGCTGCAAGGTGCGTATGTTGTTTCCCTGTCCCTCCAGCCGCTCCATTATCTTTTTTGTTGATGGAACTTTGCCTCGAACTTAGAAATTGAATTTGCATCGGAGACATCAAGTTGATGGTTTCCTTTTCATTGACGTCGGGCTACCGGGCGGGCGCGATGTGGTGGTAGATGTGCTTCTTTGCTTCAGAGTTTGAGTCCTATGTAGCATTTAGGTCCAGTTGAAGCAGATCATTAGACACTAACTATGCCAACCAAGTTAACTGAAATAAAAAGATGGATGTCACAACTACTCTTAGCAATTAAACCTGTGTAAGCAATACTTAAATTAGTAGCCTTCTCAAGCAGTATCCTTAGCACTGATGGTAGATAAAATATGTGAAGTCTGACCTGTTAAAACAAAGAAGAGCATGAGATGATCATCAATTATATCTATGCTTTATTATGTGGCAAGTAAGATTTTAAACTTAATTCTTATGTGTTGGTATGTGTTTTCTGAAGACTAGACAAAGTTGTATTTTGGTGACAGATTTTTAGTTGTGTTGGTATGTGTTTTCAATTAGATCTTCGGAGACTGGACAATGGTGTTGGTATGTGTTTTAATGGTGTTGGTATCCTTTGAACTGATTTTTATTTTCTTTAGTTCTAGTTATGCACTACATTGTTAGTATTGTGAGTTAATTTATTCTACCCTGAAATAAAGTTACAGTAGTGTCTTGTAATTTGACTAGGATAGGTATAATGTGTTAAACTTTCTGAGATCTTTAGGTGTTGGTTTGAAGTATGGGCTGGCCATTGAAGATTTACATTAGTTCCCGATGAAAACATTATGTGCTTGAGTATTTCTGATTGTTGTTAAATCGTTTGGTTCACTTAATTTATATTTTTATTTGTCTTAGGGTTACTTTAACAATTGTTATAAAAATGGATAAGAGCTGGATGGATGAGGATAGGCACACCAAAAAGTTCATTACTGGGGTTAAAGGATTTATTCAGTTTGCTTTTACCCATTCAGCAAAAGGAAATACTATATTGTGTCCATGTAGAAAGTGTGTGAACTGTTCTTGGCTTGAAGCTATTGATGTCCAGGTGCACTTAATATGTGATGGGTTTGTGACTGACTATAAAAGATGGGAATATCATGGGGAGGCATCATACTCGTATCCACCAAGTAGCTATGTTGACGTAGAATGTGAGATGAGGTTGAGGAAGTGGATGAGTTAGAAGAGTTAGATGATATGGGTAAACTTATTAGAGATACGAGACATGAGTTTGGCGATTTGAATGATAGTTATGATGAGGTAGATCCTAGTGACAATGACAATCCAAATAATCCTTTTAAGCAATTATTAGGTGCTGCAGCCGAAGAGCTCTATCCAGGGTCCACCTCTTTCTCAAAGCTGCGATTTATTGTTAGGATGCTCCACAACAAAGCTCTTGGAGGTTGGACTGATAAGAGTTTTCATAGGCAACTAGAGTTGCTAAAAGAGGCCTTTCCTCAAGCAAAATTACCTAAAAACTTTTATGAAGCTAAGAAGATGATAAAATGCCTTAGCCTTGATTATGTTTGCATCGATGCATGTTACAATGACTGCATTTTGTATTGGAAGAAGTATGAAAATGCTAATAGTTGTCCCAAATGCAAAACTTCTCGCTGGAAATCTGAAAAGAAGAAACCTTATGGGAGACATGAACACAAAGTGCCTAGGAAAGTTCTTCGTTATTTCCCAATAGCAAAGAGGCTGCAACGGCTATTCATATCAGCAAAGAGTGCAACAGACTGCAGGTGGCATGATGAAGGGCGTACAAAAGATGGCATTCTGAGGCATCCTGCAGATTCACCGGCTTGGAAGCATTTTGATAATGAACATGAAGATTTTTCTGCAGATTCTCGCAACATTAGGTTGATTATAGCAACAGATGGCTTCAACCCTTTTAGGTCAATGACTACTGCTTACAGCATTTGGCCTGTTATTGCGATTCCATTGAATCTGCCTCCTTGGTTGTGCATGAAGCAACCAAATTTCATCCTCTCATTATTAATTCCTGGCCCAAAGTCACCAGGGAGAGATATAGATGTTTTCCTTGAGCCACTTATTGATGACCTTCATTCAATTTTTGAGGATGGACTTAGAATTTATGATGCCTCCAAATCTGACTACTTTCAATTGCGTGATGCTGTTCATTCCACTATTAGTGATCTCCCAGGTTTAGCTACTATAGCTGGCTGTGCCACCTCTGGTGAATATGGTTGTCCAAAGTGCCATTCTCTCACTTGCTTTCTTTGGTTGAACAAAGGCAAGAAAACCTGCTTCATGAGCCATCGTAGGTTCTTAGATGAAAATCACCGATTTAGAACAGTCGATAAGGATTTCTTTGATGGCAAGGTGGAAACCAGGAGTGCCCCTGTACCACTTACTGGAAAGGAAGTGGATGCCCTTACAGAAAATATGGTGATTGTATTTGGAAAGGACCCTTCTGGAAAACCCCCCACCAACAAGCGGAAGCGTGGTGATTCGCCAGAAATCTTCAAAAGGAGATCCATATGGTTTAGGTTGAGATACTCGAAAGACTTGCTGCAACCTCATAATCTTGATGCAATGCACATCGAAAAGAACGTATGTGACAACATCGTTCACGCACTTCTAGGCGTTGACCGAAAAACCAAAGACAATGCAAACTCTCGCCGAGATCTTGAAGAACTTAAGATAAGAGGTTCTCTTCATCATGTTCTAGTAGGAAACGATACTATCCATTTGCCTTCTGCCCCATACTCATTAAGTCTTGAGCTGAAGAGACTATTTTGCTAAATTCTCAAAGCAATCAGGTTCCCAGATGGTCTTGCATCTGATATACGGAATAATGTCCAGGTTAAAGAGAAAAGGATTGTTGGGCTTAAAAGCCATGACTGTCACATCCTCTTGCAGCAATTGCTTCCGCTAGCATTTAGAAGAACCTTGCCAGAGGCGGTCTGTGCTGCATTGATCCGTGTGAGTGATTTTTTCAAGAAAATCTATTCTCCCGTCATTTGCATAAGTTATATGGAGAAGCTAGAGGAAGAAATAGCTAAGACACTAAGCATTCTCGAGGTCATATTTCTACCATCATTTTTTGATATGATGGTTCATCTTCCACGACAAGTGAGGCTCGGGGGTCCGGTGAAGTATAGCAGCATGTACCCAGTAGAAAGGTCATTTCTAAACCTGAAACGTGTATATCATATAATGTTTCTATAACAAAAAGCCGATATATGTTTAGTACATCTTGTATAGGTTTTTGTGCACCTTAAAGGGATATGTTCACACCATGCGCCATCCCGAGGGGTCAATTGCATAGGGCTACATTTTCGATGAGTGTCTTACTTTCTGCTCCCGGTATTTAGAAGGATGTGAAACCAAATTTAAAAGAAAAGGCAGAAATGATGTTATTGAGCACGAGTGTAGTAGTATGCCTTTCTTCAACAACAAGGGTCGGTTTTTAGCTGAAGCGTGTTGTGACATTAGATCACAAGGAGTGGCTTCAAGCACATAGATATATATTGTTTAATTATGATGACATATCACCATACTTGAGGTATTTTATTATTCTAAGTGTTTCATTGTTAAGCTGCAAGTATGCATGCATTGTTGAATGATAAACTTTGTTTTCTTATTTACTTCTACAGCAAGCATAAAGAGTTTTTGTCCTCAAGCGGTAATCTAAATGCCATACAGATTGACAAACTTCATCTTGACACTTTCCATGAGTGGTTTAAGTTGTTTGTGGTAGAACTTGTTGATAGTGGTGAAGAAGTTTATGAAGAGATCCAAACTTTAGCCGAGGGACCCTTAATAGTGGCAAGGGCGTATGGTAGTTATACTATTAATGGCTACAATTTCCATACCAAGTCTTATGATATAGGTAGGCCTACCCAAAGTAGTGGGGTGGCTTTAGTTTCACAAGTAACAGGAAATGAAAAAAGAATATTCTACGGTGTGATAAATCAAATTTTGGAGCTAGATTATAATCACAAAGGAAACATGGTGCTATTTAATTGTGGTTGGTTTGACAACCGTGTGGAAGACAAGTGGGTAAAAGTTGATAAATTTGGCATCACAGATGTGAACCACAAGCATCTAATCCACAAAGGGGATAAGTCAAGTGATGAACCATTTATCATGGCATCCCAAGCAAATCAAGTTTATTATGTTGAAGACCCTGTTGATACAGATTGGTGGGCTGTTATACAACCACCAAACCAGCGAGACCTGTATGATATGTTTGGTGTCGGAAATGGAGATGTTCAGGAAGGAGAGGAACCCAGAGTGCATGATCTTGATGCTAATGTATGCCTCAACATTAACTTGAGAGATATACCCAAGACTAGGACTGATGTAGATGGAATACTTGTTTCTGCAAAGGAGAAACCAAAGTGTGTGATGTTTAGTTTAACTATTTTTGTAGCTGGTTCAAATCGAATATAATTGTACTAATGTGTTTTGGCATTTTCTTTTTCAGGAAAAACAATGGAAAGAGAGCTAGAAGATAGGGTTGCTGCATATGATAATATACGTGCACTCAAAATCACAAAAAACAACGAGATATTGAAGAGCTTTGGGGTTTCTGCTCTTGTTCGTGATGTGAGTACACTACACCAAACTAGGCCTGCAGAAAAGCAAAGGAAAAAGGTGATGTTTGAATTTCCCTTCTCTATGATTTAAAATCTAATTGAGTTGTTCATAAATGTAATCTGGAGAATACTTTTAGTGAACATATTTTTAATTCTTGTCATCTGTAGAGACCCCTAGAAGAAACTATTCCAGAATCAGACCGAGTGTTGAGATCTCGCTCACATGTTAGACATGAGTCTGATGATGAAGTTGGTGATGAAAATGTGGTTGTTGACCAAGAAGATGGAGGTATATTCGCAACAATATTCTGCTAGCATGAAAATGTGGTTGTTGACTAACAAAATGGAAATGATTAGTTCTTATCTGTTTTTCATGTTTAGGGCATGGTTTGCATGATCAAAATAAGGAAAGAAATGTTCGGAAGCGCACTAGAATGCATAATGTCTATGATAGAAAAGGCCAGCCACCTGTTCCAGTTTCATTTAATGAAAAAGGACAGCCGGATGGCGATAATGCCTCAGAATTTGCTAACTTCATAGCAACACATGTAAAAAGTCATATTCCTCTTGGACATGCTGATTGGAGACTAGTGGATGTTGAAAAGAAGAACGAGTTAATGACAACCTTAAGGGTACGGTGTATTTGTACTATATATCTTGATTCCTTGTTATATAATTTCTTCCTTATACAATGCATGCTTGTGTGCAACCAGAAATACTACGTTATGGATGATAAGCTGAAGGACTATGTCATGGGAACTACTCATAAGAAATGGAAGGATTTCAAGGCAGATTTGAAAGAGAAGATTTACAGTGAAGAAAGGACTGATGAGGAATCTATGCTCTTTTCAAAAAGGATACTAGAGTAACTCCTGTTGATGTCAAATGGTTAATGACATTTTGGAGAAGTGAAGAAGAGAAGGTACTATTCTAACTCACATTGCACTTCTTGCAGTTCTATTCATGTTTAGAACTAGGCATCAAGAGTTCACTTTTACTTCTTTTTTCTTAGAAACAGAGTGAACAAGCAAAGAAAAACCGAGAGAAGCAGAAGGTGTTGCATAAATCAGGAAGCAAGAGCCATGCTCGTGTTACAACTGAAATGGTATATAATTCCTTACTTTAACATACTTAAGCACCATCTACATAGTAATGCGGATTAATTTTCTGCTATAATGGATGTAGCACAAGGAGAATGGATTTGCTCCTCGCAGAGATGAAGTTTTTATCAGAACACACCAAAGCCAGAAAGGAAAACCTCTAACTAAGGAAACGATGGATGTAATTGTAAGTTCTACAACACAAGAACTTACTTCTGTTTGAAAGTTCTAGTGGTATAATATATTAACATTAACATTTGTTCATTATTGTAACCCTATTATTGTAGGAAAACATAGAAAAGACAATTGATGAACATCCAGAACTGTTGGAAAAAACCATTCAGCAAGGTGATATCATGACACATGTATTAGGGAAGGAGAAGAATGGCTATGTTCGGTGCATAGGCCTAGGACCAAGTGCCAGTACTCTAGGTATGCCAGGAGCTCAGAGGCTGAAATCTACGAGGTTGCAGATGGCTGAACTAGAGGCGGAGAAAGCTTGGAGGGCGAATGAGCTTCTAAAAGAGCAAGTAGATGAAATAAAAATTGATACAAAATCCCAGATTGATGCGGTAATGGAAGAAGTAAGCCAACTGAGGATGATGGTGTCACATTTCAATACTGGAAACAGCAATATCATGCTTAATATTGAGCCTCGTGATAGTGTAGGAGAATCTGCTGCTCATGATGAAGAACACTATTTACTTCACGATGAGGATGAACTCTTGGAGCGTGAGTTGAGGGAAGCAACTGAGCAATTAGAAGGCATGAAAGCAAAAGCAGCACTATTGCGTAAGAAGAAGGAATCGACATTGATCCAGAATAGAGAAGCGGGAGCTTGGTACTGAGTGTTGTGAAGTTGTTGTCAACTATATAATGAAGAGAGACGCCATATTGCCTCGTCCTGTCGGGAACGTTACCATCATTGGACAAGCTCAAGGAAGAACAATTGCCTGGCCACATAAGCATGTAGGCTTATTTTTCTTTAGTTCCTTTTTTTTGTTGCAATGGTTAAGTCAAGTTCCTTACCAATGTTTAATTTACATGCAGCTGGAGGTGCAGAAATCCACGGCAAAGCAAGCCTCGCCTCCACAAGAAAAATGAGAGGTATGGAATCTTCTATTTAGATGATGATCTCATTTTGTAGAAAATTACATGGCTATACATTAGAACATAGGACTTTGCTATCTAGCGGCACCGCGTATGTCTTTATCCCTGTGAGATATCCAACGAAACTAAGCACTGCTAGAAATAGTAAGCTTGATCTCCAATTAATATAGATTTATATTAAGATTTGGGTTGGGTTGAGATTTCCAACGAAACTAAGCACTGCTGGAAACAGTAAGCTTGATCTCAAATTAATATAGAGTTGATCAGTTGTACAAATTTATTCTGGCAAAATACTGTAGTACACAAGTATGGTTACCCCTAAAATGGTTCCTTGTGTATACATACATTTGGTACGTACATTATTTACTACATATATAAAATTACTAGCTAACTAGTTAGCTAACCGGAGAACTTGACCTGATCATCCCAACAATCGTTTCCAGTATGTAATTGTGATTAATATGACAGCCAGAGCTATAGCATTGCACTTGTGACTAGCAAGAAAAATCTAGCGGTTGTATAAAACAACCTGGTAGCTTTTTTGTGCATTTTTATTGGATTCGAGTTGCATGTCCATGCCACCTACACGTTACTTTGAAGAATGACCCTACGGTACTATATCTAGTACTACTATAGTTCACAACTATGAGGTTGTGGTCGGCTGACTTTTGCCGAATACATGCATCCGCTGCCCTACTGGAGTTCTGTGCTCTAGTTTTAACTTACAGTATGTTTGTAAGGTACCAACTCAATGTGAGCAGGTCTGAAGGTATATTATTCGTTTGTGTCCCTGTTTCATGTGTCAAACCACTTCCTACTCTCATAGCAAATCTGACCCGAGAAGGGCATGTGATCATTTCACGCTAATTGCCTGATGTATCGCTTCTATAATTCATATTTACCATGTGTAATCAACTTAGATATGTGCAGATGAAACCATATGATATTTTCTTGAGCAGCTTGTTAAGCTTGCTAATCAGGAGCCCTTTATCTATTTTACTACTGTGTGAGGTAGCAACTATATTTTTCATCTGTTTATGTCCAGTCCAATGTGTGGCGTTGTTATGAAACTGTCAATTTGGTAAGTACTAGTGGGGTATTTATATTGTCTGCATGTTTGGGGCATGTATTCTCCATCTGTTATGTATTCTTTCTTGGAAAAGGGTATGCTTAGCTACTCAATTTGATTGATGCATGGTAGCATGTATCATGTATGCATTCAACTCGTTGTGCTAGACGCACGTAGCTTGGTATGCGTATTGTACTGATATGCTGAGATTGTTTCTATAAGATTGTTGTCAACCTTTTTTTCTTGATACCATGTTGGACCAGAGCTACTGGAACTATGATATGCTGAGACTTGTTATCTCTTTTATGTTATATGATTGTAAATTAATGTTGGCCTTTTCACCACACAAGTTTTTGATCCCATCTATTACTGTCATTTTTCAGGAGTTGCTGCAGAAGTTCAATGGTTTGCCCCTTGATCTGGTTCAGGATGAGTAGAGTACTTACTGGATATCTTATGTTCGCTTCTACGAAGATTACTTTGTTAGAAACATATTTAAGCTCATGTGCACTACTATCGATGAAGTGTAGTTATTTTGAATTTGACTCGATCTTTGAATCATGGATGTGAATGATGTACTAGAAAATGAATCTTGTCAATGCCACTTTTTGAAGAATTGCATGAATCTTGTCAATGATCACTTGTATGTACATGATTGAACTATACAGTGCATGAATGCAATTTGTCTTTGATTGAATTGTAAACTATGTGAATGCATTCTTTCCTTGATTGAACTGTGAACTGTATGCATGTTAAGCACAATTTTCAGGGTGTTTTAACTGTTGGCATTAGCCAAGGAAACTGCGGGCAAAAAATATTGATTTGGGGGCAATCAGCCAGCAGGCAATACAACAAAGAGCCGGGATAGCTATAAACAGCCGGCACATCTCTTTGCCGGCAAGCCTGACTAACTGCCAGGAAAGAAAGAAGACTGCTGGCAAAGCTAGAGCCTAGAGGGTAGATTAACAACCAGCAAACAGAAAACAGCCAGCAAAAAGTTTTGCCGGCAGGATTTTAGCTGGCAGGTGAAATAACCTAGGAAAAACCTTTGTCGGCAGATCAATTGCCCTCTAGAGTGACATTTCCCGGCAGATAATGAGCCCCCACATTTTTCCCATGGTGTAGTGATTGCATGTGTGTTATTCTAAACAAAGCACATAAGGATCCACTAGTGTCATTGCATGTTAGTTCTTTTCATGAACCACATAAGGATCCACCAGTGTCATTGCATGTCTGTTCTTTTCATGAACCACACCCAGTATCATTGCATGTGTGTTCTTTTCATGAACCACAGCTAGAGTCATTGCATGTATGTTCTTTTCATGAACCACAGCTAGAGTCATTGCATGTCTGTTCTTTTCATTAACCACACCCAGTGTCATTGCATGTCTATTCTTTTCATGAACCACACCTAGTGTCACTGCATGTCAGTTCTTTTCATGAACCACATAAGGATCCACCAGTGTCATTGGATGTGTGTTCTTCTTATGAACCACACATGGATCCACCGGTGTCATTGCATGTCTGTTCCTCTAAACAAACCACATAAGGATCCACTAGTGTCATTGCATGTCTGTTCTTTTCATGAACCACACCCAATATGATTGCATCTGTGTTCCTCTAAACAAACCACATAAGGATCCACCAGTGTAATTGCATGTCTGTTCTTTTCATGAACCACACCTAGTGTCATTACTTGTGTGTTCTTCTAAACAAAGCACATAAGGATCCACTAGTGTCATTGCATGTTAGTTCTTTTCATGAACCACATAAGGATCCACCAGTGTCATTGCATGTCTGTTCTTTTCATGAACCACACCCAGTATCATTGCATGTGTGTTCTTTTCATGAACCACAGCTAGAGTCATTGCATGTATGTTCTTTTCATGAACCACAGCTAGAGTCATTGCATGTCTGTTCTTTTCATGAACCACACCCAGTGTCATTGCATGTCTATTGTTTTCATGAACCACACCTAGTGTCACTGCCTGTCAGTTCTTTTCATGAACCACATAAGGATCCACCAGTGTCATTGGATGTGTGTTCTTCTCATGAACCACACATGGATCCACCGGTGTCATTGCATGTCTGTTCCTCTAAACAAACCACATAAGGATCCACCAGTGTCATTGGATGTCTGTTCTTTATATGAACCACATAAGGATCCAGTAGTGTCATTGCATGTCTATTCTTTCCATGAAGCACACCCAGTGTCATTGCATATGTGTTCTTTTCATGAACCACAGCTAGAGTCATTGCATGTCGGTTCTTTTCATGAACCACACCCAGTGTCATTGCATGTCAGTTCTTTTCGTGAACCACACCCAGTGTCACTGCATGTCAGTTCTTTTCATGAACCACATAAGGATCCACCGGTGTCATTGGATGTGTGTTCTTCTCATGAACCACACATGGATCCACCGGTGTGATTGCATGTCTGTTCCTCTAAACAAACCACATAAGGATCCACAAGTGTCATTGCATGTCTGTTCTTTTCATGAACCACACCCAGTGTCATTGCATGTGTGTTTTTCTAAACAAACCATATAAGGATCCACTAGTGTCATTGCATGTTAGTTCTTTTCATTAACCACATAAGGATCCACTAGTGTCATTGCATGTCTGTTCTTTTTCTGAACCACACCCAGTGTCATTGCATATGTGTTCTTTTCATGAACCACAGCTAGACTCATTGCATGTCGGTTCTTTTCATGAACCACACAGTGTCATTGCATGTCAGTTCTTTTCATGAACCACACACAGTGTCACTGCATGTCAGTTCTTTTCATGAACCACATAAGGATCCACCAGTGTCATTCGATGTGTGTTCTTCTCATGAACCACACATGCATCCACTGGTGTCATTGCATGTCTGTTCCTCTAAACAAACCACATAAGGATCCACCAATGTCATTGCATGTCTATTCTTTTCATGAACCACACCCAGTTTCATTGCATGTGTGTTCCTCTAAACAAACCACATAAGGATCCACCAGTGTCATTGCATGTCTGTTCTTTTCATGAACGACACCTAGTGTCATTGCATGTCAGTTCTTTCCATGAACCACACCTAGTGTCACTGCAAGTCAGTTCTTTTCATGAACCACATAAGGATCCACCAGTGTCATTGGATGTGTGTTCTTCTCATGAACCACACATGCATCCACCGGTGTCATTGCATGTTTGTTCCTCTAAACAAACCACATAAGGATCCACAAGTGTCATTGCATATCTGTTCTTTTCATGAACGACACCCAGTGTCTTTGCATGTCTGTTCCTCTAAACAAACCACATAAGGATCCACCAGTGTCATTGCATGTCTGTTCTTTTCATGAACCACACCTAGTGTCATTGCATGTGTGTTCTTCTAAACAAACCACAAAAGGATCCACCAGTGTCATTGCATGTGAGTTCTTTTCTTGAACCACATAAGGATCCACCAGTGTCATTGCATGTCTATTCTTTCCATGAACCACACCCAGTGTCATTGCATATGTGTTCTTTTCATGAACCACAGCTAGAGTCATTGCATGTCGGTTCTTTTCATGAACCACACCAAGTGTCATTGCATGTCAGTTCTTTTCATGAACCACACCCAGTGTCAATGCATGTCAGTTCTTTTCATGAACCACATAAGGCTCCACCAGTGTCATTGGATGTGTGTTCTTCTCATGAACCACACATGGATCCATCGGTGTCATTGCATGTATGTTCCTCTAAACAAACCACATAAGGATCGACCAGTGTCATTGCATGTATGTTCTTTTCATGAACCACACCCAGTGTCATTGCATGTGTGTTCTTCTAAACAAAGCACATAAGGATCCACTAGTGTCATTGCATGTTAGTTCTTTTCATGAACCACATAAGGATCCACCAGTGTCATTGCATGTCTGTTCTTTCCATGAACCACACCCAGTATCATTGCATGTGTGTTCTTTTCATGAACCACAGCTAGAGTCATTGCATGTATGTTCTTTTCATGAACCACAGCTAGAGTCATTGCATGTCTGTTCTTTTCATAAACCACACCCAGTGTCATTGCATGTCTATTCTTTTCATGAACCACACCTAGTGTCACTGCCTATCAGTTCTTTTCATGAACCACATAAGGATCCACCAGTGTCATTGGATGTGTGTTCTTCTCATGAACCACACATGGATCCACCGGTGTCATTGCATGTCTGTTCCTCTAAACAAACCACATAAGGATCCACTAGTGTCATTGCATGTCTGTTCTTTTCATGAACCACACCCAATATGATTGCATGTGTGTTCCTCTAAACAAACCACATAAGGATCCACAAGTGTCATTGGATGTCTGTTCTTTTCATGAACCACACCCAGTGTAATTTCATGTGTGTTCTTCTGACAAAACAAATAAGGATCCACCAGTGTCATTGCATATCAGTTCTTTTCTTGAACCACATAAGGATCCACCAGTGTCATTGCATGTCTATTCTTTCCATGAACCACACCCAGTGTCATTGCATATGTGTTCTTTTCATGAACCACAACTAGAGTCATTGCATGTCGGTTCTTTTCATGAACCACACCCAGTGTCATTGCATGTCAGTTCTTTTCATGACCACACCCAGTGTCACTGCATGTCAGTTCTTTTCATGAACCACATAAGGATCCACCACTGTCATTGGATGTGTGTTCTTCTCATGAACCACACATGGATCAACCGGTGTGATTGCATGTCTGTTCCTCTAAATAAACCACATAAGGATCCACAAGTGTCATTGCATGTCTGTTCTTTTCATGAACCACACCCAGTGTCATTGCATGTGTGTTTTTCTAAACAAACCATATAAGGATCCACTAGTGTCATTGCATGTTAGTTCTTTTCATGAACCACATAAGGATCCACTAGTGTCATTGCATGTCTGTTCTTTTCCTGAACCACACCCAGTGTCATTGCATATGTGTTCTTTTCATGAACCACAGCTAGACTCATTGCATGTCGGTTCTTTTCATGAACCACACAGTGTCATTGCATGTCAGTTCTTTTCATGGACCACACACAGTGTCACTGCATGTCAGTTCTTTTCATGAACCACATAAGGATCCACCAGTGTCATTCGATGTGTGTTCTTCTCATGAACCACACATGCATCCACCGGTGTCATTGCATGTCTGTTCCACTAAACAAACCACATAAGGATCCACCAGTGTCATTGCATGTCTATTCTTTTCATGAACCACACCCAGTGTCATTGCATGTCTGTTCCTCTAAACAAACCACATAAGGATCCACCAGTGTCATTGCATGTCTGTTCTTTTCATGAACGACACCTAGTGTCATTGCATGTCAGTTCTTTCCATGAACCACACCTAGTGTCACTACAAGTCAGTTCTTTTCATGAACCACATAAGGATCCACCAGTGTCATTGGATGTGTGTTCTTCTCATGAACCACACATGCATCCACCGGTGTCATTGCATGTTTGTTCCTCTAAACAAACCACATAAGGATCCACAAGTGTCATTGCATATCTGTTCTTTTCATGAACCACACCCAGTGTCTTTGCATGTATGTTCCTCTAAACAAACCACATAAGGATCCACCAGTGTCATTGCATGTCTGTTCTTTTCATGAACCACACCCAGTGTCATTGCATGTGTGTTCTTCTAAACAAACCACAAAAGGATCCACCAGTGTCATTGCATGTCAGTTCTTTTCTTGAACCACATAAGGATCCACCAGTGTCATTGCATGTTTGTTCTTTCCATGAACCACAGCCAGTGTCATTGCATATGTGTTCTTTTCATGAACCACAGCTAGAGTCATTGCATGTCGGTTCTTTTCATGAACCACACCGAGTGTCATTGCATGTCAGTTCTTTTCATGAACCACACCCAGTGTCACTTCATGTTAGTTCTTTTCATGAACCACATAAGGATCCACCAGTGTCATTGGATGTGTGTTCTTCTCATGAACCACACATGGATCCATTTGTGTCATTGCATGTCTGTTCCTCTAAACAAACCACATAAGGATCCACCAGTGTCATTGCATGTCTGTTCTTTTCATGAACCACACCCAGTGTCATTGCATGTGTGTTCTTCTAAGCAAAGCACATAAGGATCCACTAGTGTCATTGCATGTTAGTTCTTTTCATGAAACACATAAGGATCCACCAGTGTCATTGCATGTCTGTTCTTTCCATGAACCACACCTAGTATCATTGCATGTGTGTTCTTTTCATGCACCACAGCTAGAGTCATTGCATGTATGTTCTTTTCATGAACCACAGCTAGAGTCATTGCATGTCAGTTCTTTTCATGAACCACACCCAGTGTCATTGCATGTCTATTCTTTTCATGAACCACACCTAGTGTCACTGCCTGTCAGTTCTTTTCATGAACCACATAAGGATCCACCAGTGTCATTGGATGTGTGTTCTTCTCATGAACCACACATGGATCCACCGGTGTCATTGCATGTCTGTTCCTCTAAACAAACCACATAAGGATCCACTAGTGTCATTGCATGTCTGTTCTTTTCATGAACCACACCCAATATGATTGCATGTGTGTTCTTCTAAAAAAACCACATAAGGATCCACAAGTGTCATTGCATGTCTGTTCTTTTCATGAAGCACACCCAGTGTAATTTCATGTGTGTTCTTCTGACAAAACAAATAAGGATCCACCAGTGTCATTGCATGTCAGTTCTTTTCTTGAACCACATAAGGATCCACCAGTGTCATTGCATGTCTATTCTTTCCATGAACCACACCAGTGTCATTGCATATTTGTTCTTTTCATGAACCACAGCTAGAGTCATTGCATGTCGGTTCTTTTCATGAACCACACCCAGTGTCATTGCATGTCAGTTCTTTTCATGAACCACACCCAGTGTCACTGCATGTCAGTTCTTTTCATGAACCACATAAGGATCCACCAGTGTCATTGGATGTGTGTTCTTCTCATGAACCACACATGGATCCATTTGTGTCATTGCATGTCTGTTCCTCTAAACAAACCACATAAGGATCCACCAGTGTCATTGCATGTCTGTTCTTTTCATGAACCACACCCAGTGTCATTGCATGTGTGTTCTTCTAAGCAAAGCACATAAGGATCCACTAGTGTCATTGCATGTTAGTTCTTTTCATGAAACACATAAGGATCCACCAGTGTCATTGGATGTGTGTTCTTCTCATGAACCACACATGGATCCACCGGTGTCATTGCATGTCTGTTCCTCTAAACAAACCACATAAGGATCCACTAGTGTCATTGCATGTCTGTTCTTTTCATGAACCACACCCAATATGATTGCATGTGTGTTCCTCTAAACAAACCACATAAGGATCCACAAGTGTCATTGGATGTCTGTTCTTTTCATGAACCACACCCAGTGTAATTTCATGTGTGTTCTTCTGACAAAACAAATAAGGATCCACCAGTGTCATTGCATATCAGTTCTTTTCTTGAACCACATAAGGATCCACCAGTGTCATTGCATGTCTATTCTTTCCATGAACCACACCCAGTGTCATTGCATATGTGTTCTTTTCATGAACCACAACTAGAGTCATTGCATGTCGGTTCTTTTCATGAACCACACCCAGTGTCATTGCATGTCAGTTCTTTTCATGACCACACCCAGTGTCACTGCATGTCAGTTCTTTTCATGAACCACATAAGGATCCACCACTGTCATTGGATGTGTGTTCTTCTCATGAACCACACATGGATCCACTGGTGTGATTGCATGTCTGTTCCTCTAAATAAACCACATAAGGATCCACAAGTGTCATTGCATGTCTGTTCTTTTCATGAACCACACCCAGTGTCATTGCATGTGTGTTTTTCTAAACAAACCATATAAGGATCCACTAGTGTCATTGCATGTTAGTTCTTTTCATGAACCACATAAGGATCCACTAGTGTCATTGCATGTCTGTTCTTTTCCTGAACCACACCCAGTGTCATTGCATATGTGTTCTTTTCATGAACCACAGCTAGACTCATTGCATGTCGGTTCTTTTCATGAACCACACAGTGTCATTGCATGTCAGTTCTTTTCATGGACCACACACAGTGTCACTGCATGTCAGTTCTTTTCATGAACCACATAAGGATCCACCAGTGTCATTCGATGTGTGTTCTTCTCATGAACCACACATGCATCCACCGGTGTCATTGCATGTCTGTTCCACTAAACAAACCACATAAGGATCCACCAGTGTCATTGCATGTCTATTCTTTTCATGAACCACACCCAGTGTCATTGCATGTCTGTTCCTCTAAACAAACCACATAAGGATCCACCAGTGTCATTGCATGTCTGTTCTTTTCATGAACGACACCTAGTGTCATTGCATGTCAGTTCTTTCCATGAACCACACCTAGTGTCACTACAAGTCAGTTCTTTTCATGAACCACATAAGGATCCACCAGTGTCATTGGATGTGTGTTCTTCTCATGAACCACACATGCATCCACCGGTGTCATTGCATGTTTGTTCCTCTAAACAAACCACATAAGGATCCACAAGTGTCATTGCATATCTGTTCTTTTCATGAACCACACCCAGTGTCTTTGCATGTATGTTCCTCTAAACAAACCACACAAGGATCCACCAGTGTCATTGCATGTCTGTTCTTTTCATGAACCACACCCAGTGTCATTGCATGTGTGTTCTTCTAAACAAACCACAAAAGGATCCACCAGTGTCATTGCATGTCAGTTCTTTTCTTGAACCACATAAGGATCCACCAGTGTCATTGCATGTTTGTTCTTTCCATGAACCACAGCCAGTGTCATTGCATATGTGTTCTTTTCATGAACCACAGCTAGAGTCATTGCATGTCGGTTCTTTTCATGAACCACACCGAGTGTCATTGCATGTCAGTTCTTTTCATGAACCACACCCAGTGTCACTTCATGTTAGTTCTTTTCATGAACCACATAAGGATCCACCAGTGTCATTGGATGTGTGTTCTTCTCATGAACCACACATGGATCCATTTGTGTCATTGCATGTCTGTTCCTCTAAACAAACCACATAAGGATCCACCAGTGTCATTGCATGTCTGTTCTTTTCATGAACCACACCCAGTGTCATTGCATGTGTGTTCTTCTAAGCAAAGCACATAAGGATCCACTAGTGTCATTGCATGTTAGTTCTTTTCATGAAACACATAAGGATCCACCAGTGTCATTGCATGTCTGTTCTTTCCATGAACCACACCTAGTATCATTGCATGTGTGTTCTTTTCATGCACCACAGCTAGAGTCATTGCATGTATGTTCTTTTCATGAACCACAGCTAGAGTCATTGCATGTCTGTTCTTTTCATGAACCACACCCAGTGTCATTGCATGTCTATTCTTTTCATGAACCACACCTAGTGTCACTGCCGGTCAGTTCTTTTCATGAACCACATAAGGATCCACCAGTGTCATTGGATGTGTGTTCTTCTCATGAACCACACATGGATCCACCGGTGTCATTGCATGTCTGTTCCTCTAAACAAACCACATAAGGATCCACTAGTGTCATTGCATGTCTGTTCTTTTCATGAACCACACCCAATATGATTGCATGTGTGTTCTTCTAAAAAAACCACATAAGGATCCACAAGTGTCATTGCATGTCTGTTCTTTTCATGAAGCACACCCAGTGTAATTTCATGTGTGTTCTTCTGACAAAACAAATAAGGATCCACCAGTGTCATTGCATGTCAGTTCTTTTCTTGAACCACATAAGGATCCACCAGTGTCATTGCATGTCTATTCTTTCCATGAACCACACCAGTGTCATTGCATATTTGTTCTTTTCATGAACCACAGCTAGAGTCATTGCATGTCGGTTCTTTTCATGAACCACACCCAGTGTCATTGCATGTCAGTTCTTTTCATGAACCACACCCAGTGTCACTGCATGTCAGTTCTTTTCATGAACCACATAAGGATCCACCAGTGTCATTGGATGTGTGTTCTTCTCATGAACCACACATGGATCCACCGGTGTGATTGCATGTCTGTTCCTCTAAACAAACCACATAAGGCTCTACAAGTGTCATTGCATGTCTGTTCTTTTCATGAACCACACCCAGTGTCATTGCATGTGTGTTCTCCTAAACAAACCATATAAGGATCCACTAGTGTCATTGCATGTTAGTTCTTTTCATGAACAACATAAGGATCCACTAGTGTCATTGCATGTCTGTTCTTTTCATGAACCACACCCAGTGTCAGTGCATATGTGTTTTTTTCATGAACCACAGCTAGACTCATTGCATGTCGGTTCTTTTCATGAACCACACAGTGTCATTGCATGTCAGTTCTTTTCATGAACCACACCAAGTGTCACTGCATGTCAGTTCTTTTCATGAACCACATAAGGATCCACCAGTGTCATTCGATGTGTGTTCTTCTCATGAACCACACATGCATCCACCGGTGTCATTGCATGTCTGTTCCTCTAAAAAAACCACATAAGGATCCACCAGTGTCATTGCATGTCTATTCTTTTCATGAACCACACCCAGTGTCATTGCATGTCTGTTCCTCAAAACAAACCACATAAGGATCCCACAGTGTCATTGCATGTCTGTTCTTTTCATGAACGACACCCAGTGTCATTGCATGTCAGTTCTTCTCATGAACCACACCTAGTGTAACTGCAAGTCAGTTCTTTTCATGAACCACATAAGGATCCACCAGTGTCATTGGATGTATGTTCTCCTCATGAACCACACATGCATCCACCGGTGTCATTGCATGTTTGTTCCACTAAACAAACCACATAAGGATCCACCAGTGTCATTGCATGTCTGTTCTTTTCATGAACCACACCAGTGTCATTGCATGTGTGTTCTTCTAAACAAACCACATAAGGATCCACCAGTGTCATTGCATGTCAGTTCTTTTCTTGAACCAAATAAGGATCCACCAGTGTCATTGCATGTCTGTTCTTTCCATGAACCACACCTAGTGTCATTGCATATGTGTTCTTTTCATGAACCACAGCTAGAGTCATTGCATGTCGGTTCTTTTCATGAACCACACCCAGTGTCATTGCATGTCAGTTCTTTTCATGAACCACACCCAGTGTCACTGCATGTCAGTTCTTTTCATGAACCACATAAGGATCCACCAGTGTCATTGGATGTGTGTTCTTCTCATGAACCACACATGGATCCATTTGTGTCATTGCATGTCTGTTCTCTAAACAAACCACATAAGGATCCACCAGTGTCATTGCATGTCTGTTCTTTTCATGATCCACACCCAGTGTCATTGCATGTGTGTTCTTCTAAACACAGCACATAAGGATCCACTAGTGTCATTGCATGTTAGTTCTTTTCATGAACCACATAAGGATCCACCAGTGTCATTACATGTCTGTTCTTTCCATGAACCACACCTAGTATCATTGCATGTGTGTTCTTTTCATGAACCACAGCTAGAGTCATTGCATGTATGTTCTTTTCATGAACCACAGCTAGAGTCATTGCATGTCTGTTCTTTTCATGAACCACACCCAGTGTCATTGCATGTCTATTCTATTCATGAACCACACCTAGTGTCACTGCCTGTCAGTTCTTTTCATGAACCACATAAGGATCCACCACTGTCATTGGATGTGTGTTCTTCTCATGAACCACACATGGATCCACCGGTCTCATTGCATGTCTGTTCCTCTAAACAAACCACATAAGGATCCACTAGTGTCATTGCATGTCTGTTCTTTTCATGAACCACACCTAATATGATTGCATGTGTGTTCCTCTAAACAAACCACATAAGGATCCATAAGTGTCACTGCATGTCTGTTCTTTTCATGAACCACACCTAGTATAATTTCATGTGTGTTCTTCTGACAAAACAAATAAGGATCCACCAGTGTCATTGCATGTCAGTTCTTTTCTTGAACCACATAAGGATCCACCAGTGTCATTGCATGTCTATTCTTTCCATGAACCACACCCAGTGTCATTGCATATGTGTTCTTTTCATGAACCATAGCTAGAGTCATTGCATGTCGGTTCTTTTCATGAACCACACCCAGTGTCATTGCATGTCAGTTCTTTTCATGAACCACACCCAGTGTCACTGCATGTCAGTTCTTTTCATGAACCACATAAGGATCCACCAATGTCATTGGATGTGTGTTCTTCTCATGAACCACACATGGATCCACCGGTGTGATTGCATGTCTGTTCCTCTAAACAAACCACATAAGGATCCACAAGTGTCATTGCATGTCTATTCTTTTCATGAACC